>CATIWO010166856.1:0-25082 GCA_949673435.1 Macaranga tanarius
TGGAAGTGACATATTATTAAAATAGCTAGCTAAGGATAGAAATTTTGTGGTTTGAAGTTTGAACTAACATTAGTTATATGTTAAAAAGACAATAAAATATTATTACATTTACCACTTTTCATATTAAAATCTATATAATACAGGCAAATAAGCAAAATATTCATATGTATTCTACAAAATATTCAAAAGCAAAATACTTACTGAATTATTTTTTTAACTAACTTGATAATTAAGTATTAATATTATTTATGATCACAAAGAAATATTCTATAAGTTATCTTATCGGTCATAATATGTTGAATTTATAAGCAAGTAAGAAATATCATTAACTATAATCAACAAGTGATATGTGGCATCAATATATATAGCAAGCACATTGGGTATTGTCAAATGTCAATGCAAATATTTGTGTTTAAATACATTAGAAATATATTTTCATTAAAAAAGTAAATTATATTTACATCATTACCATCAATAACTTTTATTTTATGACATAATTCATCACATAAAACTACATTATTAAAACTACAAAAATTAAATTAAAATACAAACTTACTTGAAAACGTCAACTACAAAAATCTTCTTATTTTTCTTGTGATCTTGTCCCCAATTTTTTTTTAATCTTACTTCATAAATTTACGCTAAGAATTTTTTTTATTTAATGGAGAAAGAATAATATTAATAGAGGTAGGAAAAACTCTTCACGCATAACATATATACATAATGACATTTAAGGCTTTGGGCAATCATAATGTCACATGCTAAATAGTATCGTAAATTATTTATTTGGACATTTACTTTTCATTATAGGTAGGAATATATATAGGGTACTTAACTTGTTGGGACTTGGGCAATTTGGCAAATAATTCAATTCATCAATTAGTTTTCTGACTTCTTGGGACTTGGGCACTTGGGTAAGTAATTCAATTGGTTTTTATCTATTCATCATCAATAATTTACCTCTGGCAAATGTCTTTTGCAACACGTATACTAAGGTTTTTTTTGAAGCTTCCCTTCCCTTTCCTTTTAATTTTTTTTCCTTTTTTTTGTTGTTACTTATAAATTTTTTTTCTTTCTTTGCTGGGCCGTTACCTTAAATAACAGCCGTTACACTTACAAAATTAATATAGCATTTATATAATGGAAATAACGGTAATGGGACCCTTGAAAACTGTTAAATATGTAACGGCTGTTATTTAAAACTATGGTTTTTTTTTTAATTTGTTTAATTGATAATGTTTTACTAGATAATGTTTAATATTGCTGGTAACAATATAAAGAGTAATTTATTATTTACATAGGTATTTTTTCATAGATAATAATTAGTTGTTAGTAATTAGTAATTTTTGAATTTTTTTTATGGATCATTACCTGATAAGTCTTAAAAGTCTAAATAATTGGTGAAAAATTTTTAAAGTAGGGATAAAACTTAAACCTAATACATATCCCTCCAAAAACAAATGTCCTTGACACTTGAGCTAGGCTTCAAGTGCTTTACAATCGATTTCATTTTCATTTGTCTCCTAATTTTTTTCCCATTATACGGGTTGCAATTTTATATTCTGCTATGTATGTATAGGCCAAATGCATAGTTTCACTCCTGAGTTTTATGTGATTGACCTCTATCACTCCTTAACTTTTATTATTTTCTATTCAACCTTTAAACTTTTATTTTGAATCTATAAAACCCCTATAATACATAAAATCAAAGTATTTTATAAATTAATGTTGATGTGGGTACAAGAGAAACTTATATAAACTACAATAATATTTAATGAAATAGAGAATGTAATTAAAATAAAATTTTTTGAACTTTTTTGTATTAGTTTTTAATTCTATTTATATTGTTTTGAAGCTAATTTTAGAATTTTATATGCTTAAAATCATTTAAAATCAAATTTTTATCCATTTTGACATTGTATGAGTTAAATGAAATCGAAAAGTACAAATTAAAAGATGAAAAAAGTCCCAAATAAAAGTTTAATAGAAAATAATAAAAGTTGAAGAGTGTTAGAGGTTAATAGTATAAAGTTCAAGGGTGAAACTATATATTTAGCCATGTATATATATGTATGCAATTTTTTTGTTGGAATCATGCATATATATGTATTGCATAGCCATTTACGTGGTTGATGGTCTTATGAATGGCTACAATTATAAATTAAAAAAAAAAGCCTGGTTTGAGTTGTCTCAGTAACCAACCAAACTAAATACAAAAATTTTTAGGTTACCTATCGATAGGTTCTTGAGCTTCAACAAGAACTTCTCGAGTTAAATGTTTCGATGCTCACCAAACTTTAAACTTATTTCATTTTAGATATTAAAATTTAAATTGATTTCTTTTCAATAACTAATCTTTAATTGAAGCATTATCGGTTGGTTACCTGGTGGTATTTTGTTGATGTGGCAGCTGGACTTAAAATATTCGCCACATCAGCATATGTGTCACATGCCAACTCAACATTTTTATTTACAGTCACAATCCTACTCATAGTGTCATATCCTTTCCCACCGACACCCCGTCGGAGAGTACCACAGCTCTTACTTCTCCTCCCAAGGCACCGACGTGGAGAGGCGTCACTTCTGGAATAAAACTAACCAATAACCACGACACAGTATCCTTATATCATTCAACTATCAGAAATATATGCTTAAATAAAATCATTAATAACATTTATCCAAATAAAAATAAGAATGATGGCAAGAACAAACACACTGCTGATTTAATATACATAAAGATAGCGTACTACGAGAGGGCTGCAAGGGTATGGGATATCCTAATATATACAAATGTACATAAAAAAGAATAGATAAACCCATCTACCTTAAACACACAAGGTCTGGCTAGACCTAGAGAGTACTGGCCTAATTATAAAGAAAATAAAGTGCAGTTACTCCCTATCACATGCTCTATCTCAAAATAAAGAGAAAGCGGTCTGGATATAAACTAAGTCCAGGTTAAAGAGATCCGAACCCCTGAGGTAGTGATGTGCGTCACCAAAATAACCATCAAGCACCCAATGAAAAAATCCTCTCTCTCCGTGTGCGTATAATAGTCCACCGTTATCGGCTCTAGAGTGACTCTAAAATATAGAACAACATCAGTGTCATGGCGTATGAAGAAATGCACCTCCATCTTCTGCTCATTTAATTTATACATCATTACGGTCCATAAGATAGTCATACTATATACAATATTAACATGGACTAACCTTTGCTGAAAAAGAATGGAAACAGAGTGGTGAGTATTTTTTCAAGAAAATATCCAGTGAATGGACAAATTATAACGTTATCCTAAGAAATAACAGGAAATAAAAATAACCAGAACATTTTGAAAATAATCAAGTTATAACCATTTTACGTACAAAATAATCCATACAGAATAATCAGGTTTGTAATCAAATTGTAAGAATCATTTAAAATAATTTTTGATAGACACAAATCTGGCTCTTTTGGAAAATTAAACTTTCCTTTCCTTTCAAAATATCAATCAAAATTTCTTTTCAAATATCATTCTCACAGAAATCACAGCACAGTATAACACATTATGATTTTTCAAATATAATCAGGAACATATCAGGTTGTTGTCGATGTGGTGGGTACTAATCAACACATCGAAGGTCCAATCCAGATATGTATACCGACCTATAAACCACTCGGATTAGCCCCAAAGGCATTCAAGAATCTTGAGTGTTGTCCCAAAGACATTTATTATAATCACATATCTCAATTTCGTTAATTTCTCATTGTACCCCAGGTACAAGAATATCAATCACACATAAGTTGCTGTGCCCCAGACACAGTCATACGTCTCACAGAACCTAGCCATACCCCGGGCATAATCTTACTACAACCACATTTCCTTTTAAAGTACATGTGCTCACAAAATTATCACATTTTCATAATAGATCACATTTTTTTATCAAAACAAAGCTCTGTATTACTTTGTATATCATATACATAACAAATCAAGATTAAAAACCGATCAGAATTAACTCAAACATCATTTTAAACCATTGAGGTGCCAGCTCAGTGCAGAGGCGCCACCCTTATGGCCACTAAGGCACCGCCTTATCAACTTCATGCCACTAAAGCGCCGCCTCATCACTCACTAAGGCGTCGCTTGAGGGCTCAAAGAGGCACCACCTGATCACACCTATAACGTTCAAAATTTCAAAAACATTTCATCAACAAACGAAAATTTCAATCCAAAACAACTAGAAATCATTCAAAAATAAGTATATCAATGAAAAAGTTGAAGAAAGGAAGTCCACCCACAGAAATACAGATTCCTCCCTTACTTCTTCTTCCTCCGACGATGTCTCCTTCCTCTTTTTTTTCTCTATGTCTTCTTTTTTATCTTCGTCAATGGCGATTTATGCCATTTTACCATTTAGGACCCCAAATTAATTTCTTTCAATTAAGTCCTTCATTCAAACTTATTTTTATTATAATTTAGTCCTAATCCAAATAACTTAAATTATTCAGGTATGGATATAATAATTCTCCCCCACTTAAGAAATTTCATCTTTGAAATTTGGAGAAAGCTCATTTCAAAACTAATTTGTACTTTAAGAGAATAGGTACGAATATTGTTGTCTCATATCTTCCTTTTGTTCCCATGTAGCTTTTTCACGAGAGTAATTCTTCCATAATATTTTGACTAAAGGGATAACTTTATTACATAATACCTTTTTATCACTTGATAAAATTGATATTGGCTTTTCTTTATAGCTTAAATTCTCATGTAATTCTACTGGTTGTTCATGAAATATGTGAGAAGGATCACTTCTATATCTTCACAACATCGATACATAAAAAACATCGTGAATTCTAAATAAACTAGAGGGTAAAGCTTATCAATAAGCTATTGGCCCAACACGTTTGATTATTTTATACGGTCCAATAAATCTTAGGCTTAGCTTGCCACGCTAGTCGAATCTTAGTATGCCTTTCCACGGTGATATCTTTAAAAATACTTTTTCACCAACGTCATATTTAATATTAGCTCGCTTAAGGTTGGCGTAGCTTCTCTGTCTATCTTGTGCCATTTTTAAATTTGCTCGAATTATGCAAATATTCTCTGTAGTCATTTACATAAGTTCTGGACCCAATAACTTTCTTTCTTTGACTTCCTCCTAGTAGATTGGAATTCTACTCTTTCTTTCATACAGCGCTTCAAAAGATGCCATATCGATACTACTTTAGTGGCTATTGTTATAAGTGAATTCCATTAATGGTACTTGCTTATCCCAATTACCTCCAAAATCTAATTCACTCGCTCTAAGCATGTCTTCCATATCTGTATAGTGCATTTGGATTGGCCATCAGTTTGAGGATGAAAAGCTGTACTAAACCTTAGTTTAGCTCCCAAAGCCTCTTGCAAACTTGGCCAAAATTGTGACGTAAATCTTAAATTGTGATATGATACAATCGACACTGGTGCTCCATGCAACCTTACAATTTCTTTCACATACAGCTCTGCTAGCATGTTCAAGTTGTAATTGACCTTAATAGGTAAAAAATGCACTAACTTTGTCAAACGATCAACGATCACCCATACTGCATTATTTTCTTGCTAAAATCTTGGCAATCCTACCACAAAATCTATTATGATATGTTCCCACTTCCACTCAGGAATTGGTAAGGATTGTAATAATCCAGCAGGATGTTTATGCTCTGCCTTCACCTATTGACAGGTCAAATACTTTGACATAAATTCAACTATATCACCCTTCATTTTTTTCCACTAATAACTTCCTTTTAATGTTCTATACATCTTGATACTTCCTAGATGTATAGCATATGTCAAACAATGTGCCTCTTCCATTATTTCTCTTCTTAATTCATCCACATGTGGCATATACAATATATTTCCAAACTTTAAAATTCCTTCTTTGCCATAAATTAACTCCTTTACCTTTCCACTTTTCACATTACTATAAAAATTCTTCGTCTCTTCATCTATTCGCTGTGCTGCCAATATTCTTTCCATTAATAATGGCCTTATGATGTATATGGACATATGAACAAAAATCGATATTCAAATCCTTTAAATTATAAAGGAGGACCAATCACAAGATCAAGAGCTAAGAAGATCAAAGAGGCTGTCAAAGGACTTGTAGAGGAGAACCTTAAGCTTATGGAATAAAAGGAAGATGATTTGGTGGAAACTAAGTTAATCAATTTGCTTAGTTATGATCCAGCCGATAACACCCGTGTGTATTTTTACACAGTCGTGTTGCAAGTTCATGAATTGTCCCGAGACAAACACGGGTTCTTACATGCCCGTGGTCAAAGTCATTTTCCCTAACATGCCCATGCTTATTTCTGAAGAATCATCAGGTATGATACATAGTCAAATGACACGCTCGTGTACCAGGCCATATAGCTGTCGAGTTCTTGAAGAGGCATTGAAACACACCTATATATAATCAAGGCCAGACCGTGTTCCAATCCGTATAGGAGTCTGCCAATTTGCTAAAATTCTCAAAAGCTCGTATACGCCCGTGTGGTCTTTAGACACACCGTGTCTCGATGACTAGTTTTAGACTAATTAGGATTTTCTTTATATTTTCTTTTCTAATTAGGTTTCTTGTTTAATTAGGAGTTAATTACATATTTCTATATGGAATTGGTTTCTTTCAGAGAGGGTTGGGATTACAAGTCTATAAATACTTGTAATAAACATTATTATTTTCAGAAGTTGATTAATTTTATTCAAATTCTTAACTGAATTTGCTTGAGTTCTTGCGAGAGCTCTTTTCTGAATTTGCTTCGAGCGTGTGGCAATTCAAACATTGATAATTAGAGGTGCTAGTTATTAGATAGCTAGTATTGCTAATTCCCCTTTAAATTTATGCTATATAGATCCTTGGACAATGGTTTCAATAGATTATTATAAATCCTAGTTATTAGATAACTAGCAGATTGTATCAATTTTGTATTAGAGCACTAGCTCTAATATAAGCTACATATCCTTAACGTAGTATTTATGCATTGATTTAAAAAAAGAATCTACATCATCATGTTTGTTTGCAAAAAAAATTGTATCAAGAGATTCGACATCAATAAAATTGAAGAAAGTCGTATTAACCATCGTCGTTGCATCAACAAAATTCGTGGGTAAACACACTACCCTTTGAAAACTCATCAATTTGCATATTTTCTACTTATTTTTTTGTCTACCTACCCTACATCATTCTACATCTTTAACCCTTCTTTCTATCCGTTAATTATATAAAATTACACCAAAATTTATGCATAAATAGACCCTAAATTTCAGACCTCCCTGAAATCATCCAAAAATAGCCCCACACTCACATCTGTTAGCTTTTCTTTCATTAATAATTTTAGTTATCTAGTTTGATTTGTAATTCTCTCAAAAGTAGTAAGAGTTTAGCTCAATTAAGAACTCGAAAGGAAATTCTTTGTGTGTGTGCTTAATTGTGAGGGCATTAAAGAGTTTCTAATTAATTGAGAGAAACACTTGAGGGAGTGTTAGAATAAGAAATTTCTTTTAATTTTTATTTTAGATTTACATCATGGATGCAAAGGAGAAACTTATATTAGATGTAATACAAGCAATGTTGCAAAAGATGTTAGCTCAATAAGAGGATATGAGGAGTGACAATTAAAAGGTCCATAAACGATTGGAAAGGTTGGAGTTATGCACCCCTATCCGAGCAAGGGAGACCCAATGCATTCTCTTCAATGAGCTAAAAGAAAAGGTAGTAGAAGAAGGATCAACATATGCCAATAAAGGCAAGGCTAAAGATAGGAATTTGGGATCCATCAAGATGAAGATTCCAGCGTTCCAAGGGAAGAGTGATCCGAAGGCATACTTAGAGTGGGTAAAGAAGGTTTAATGGGGTGTTCGAGTGCCATAATTATGCCGAAGATAAAAAGGTAAAATTGGCCATAGAGTTCACTGACTATGCTAGTGTGTGGTGAGATCAACTTACCTCCATTTGGCATAGAAGGAGAAGGACCGATTACCTCGTGATTTAAAATGAAAACCATAATGAGGAAGAGATTTGTACCACAACACTATTATAGAGAGTATAACATGTTACAAAGGTTGAACCAAGGCTCTAGGAGTGTTAAAGAATATTTCCAAGAGAAGGAGATGGCACTAATTTAAGCTAACATTGAAGAGGATAGAGAGGCTATCATAGCACATTTTCTATCAGGTTTGAATCATGAAATTGCTAACCTTGTTGAATTACATCATTACGTAGATTTAGAGGATATGGTACACATGGCAATCAAGGTGGAAAAATAATTGAAAGTGAAAACCAAAACAAATTCGACTCATACAACTACATGGAAATCGAATTGGAAGAACAAGGGAGGAGCAACAAGTGTAAATAAGGGCAAATTTGGGCCAAGTAAAAACGAGGATGTTACTATACCAAAGACACAACCTAAGGATGATAAATCTAAATGTAAGTTAAGTAATATTCAGTGCTTTAGATGTTTGGAATATGGGCATAGGGCTACACAATGTCTCAATGCCTATGCAATGGGGAGGTGGTAAGTGAGCAAGAAGAAGATGATGATGATTTGAGTGACTTGCCACCATTAGAGGACGTATCTGATGTGGAGGAGGAATCAGCCCCATAAAGGACCAATTTACACTTTTGTTACTAGGCATGCCTTAAACATGCAAGCTAAGGAGAAAGAGGTACAACATGAAAATATCTTTCATACTCGATGCATGATACATAATAAATTGTATAGTATGATTATAGATGGTGGGAGTTATGCTAATGTTGTTAATGCTACTTTAGTTGATAAATTGGGGATTAAAACAACTAAACATCCTAGACCTTATAAATTACAATGGCTGAATGAAACTAGGAATATTAAGGTTACTAGGCAAGCATTGATTACATTCTCTATTGGACATTATTATGATGAGGTGTTTTGTGATGTGGTTCCTATGCAAGCTAGTCACATATTATTATGACGTCTATGGCAATATGATAGAGGAGTCATACATGATGGGTTTACTAATAAATACTCATTTAAGGTAAATGGTAGGACTATCAATTTACTACTTATGTCGCCTAAGGAAGTGTATGAAGATCGAAAAAATTTTGAGTGAATGTGAGAGTCCACATGAAAAAGAAAAGGTGCACCAGCAAAAAGAGAGTGGTGAGAAAAGCCAAGAAAGGCGTGAGGAAAGAGAGGAAATAAAAAAGAAAATAGAGGGGATGCACAGAGAGAGTACAAATAGTGATATTACGCATGCAAAAGGAGAGAATAGTGTGCAAAGAGTTGTAAAAAAAGAGGTAAAAGGTAATTTCTTTGCAAGAGAGGGTAAGATTAGAAAGGCTTATCTAAGCAAGCAACCTATAATACTATTGGTATTCAAAGGTGCATGTTTAGCTTTTGATGCTAACCTAATTCTCTTTTCTCTACCTAGTTCTTTTTAAGTGTTGTTGTAGGAATTTGAGGACTTATTTCTTGAGCCTATGCCCAATGGTTTGCCACCATTAAGAGGGATAGAATATCAAATTGATTTTATTTCTGAAGCAAAAATTCCAAACAGACCAGCCTATAGGAGTAACCCCGAAGAGACAAAAGAATTATAATGACAAGTGGACGAGTTGTTGTCTAAAGGGTTTATTAAAAAAAAGTATGAGTCCATGTGTTGTACCCGTGCTACTAGTGCCTAAGAAGGATGGAACATGGCGTATGTGTGTTGACTGTCACACCGTCAACAAAATTACTGTAAAGTATCACCATCCTATACCTCATTTAGATGACATGTTAGATGAATTACATGGTGCATGCATATTTTTTAAAATTGATTTAATGGCTGGGTATCATCAAATTAGAATGAAAATAGGTGATGAATGGAAAACTGCCTTTAAAACAAAATATGGGTTATATGAGTGGTTAGTCATTCCATTTGGATTAACTAATGCTCCTAGTACATTCATACATTTAATGAACTATATTTTGAGGAATTTTATAGGTAAGTTTGTTGTTGTCTATTTTGATAATATACTTATGTATAGTAAATTACTAGAGGACCATATTATGCATGTTAGATCCATGTTTAGTGTTTTATGTCCATAAAAGTTGTATGTTAAGCTTGTTAAATGTACATTTTATGTGCCTAAAGTTATAATTTTAGGATATCTTATTAGTAAGCATGGTATAGAGGTTGATCATGAGAAGGTTAAGGCTATTAAAACTTAGCCTATACCTAAGAATGTCGGGGATGTTCGTAGTTTTTATGGTTTAGCTAGTTTTTATAGACGTTTTGTGTGTGATTTTTCTAGCATAGCTGCCCCTTTGACAGAAGTAATTAAAAAGAATGTTGGATTTAGGTGGGGAAAGGAACAAGAGGATGCTTCTAACATGCTGAAATCTAAATTAATTTATGCACCTATTCTTATTTTGCTTAACTTTGATGAAACATTTGAGATTGAATGTGATGCTTCTGGAATAGGAATTGGAGATGTTCTAATACAATAGGGTAAGCCAATTGCATATTTCAGTGATAAATTAAGTGGCGCAACACTTAATTACCTGACATATGATAAGAAGATGTATTCCTTAGTGATGGCATTAGAAATGTGGTAACATTACCTACTGCCTAAGGAGTTTGTTATCCATACCAATCATGAGAGTTTGAAGCATTTGAAGGGACATAATAAGCTTAACAAAAGATATGCTAAGTGGAGTGAATTTTTTGAGTCTTTCCCTTATGTTATCAAATATAAACAAGGTAAGGAAAACATTGTGGCTGATGCATTGTCAAGGAGGTACATTTTACTTAACACTTTGGATGCTAAATTGCTTGGTTTTGAGTATATTAAGGACTTATATGCACATGATCTTGATTTTAGTATTGTATATAATGCATGTGCGACAACTGCCTTTGATAAATTTTATAGGCATGATGGGTATTTGTTTCAATTAAAGCAACTTTGTGTGCCTAGATGTTCATTGCATTTGTTGTTAATTAAAGAAGCATATGAGGGACGTTTGATGGGATACTTTGGTATAGCTAAGACATTAGATTTTTTACATGAGCACTTTTTTTAGCCTAATATAAAATCTGATGTATCTAAGTATTGTGCTAATTGTATTACATGCTTGCAAACTAAGTCTACGGTGCATCCGCATGGTTTGTATACACCATTGCCTATTCCATAATCACCTTAGGTAGATATATCTATGGATTTTATACTTGGACTACTTAGGACTAGGCATGGTAATGATAGCATATTTATAGTTGTTGATAGGTTTTCTAAGATGGCACATTTTATTCTATGTCATAAAACCGATGATGAATCGCATATTGCTGATTTGTTCTTTAAGAATATAGTACGTTTGCATAGTATACCTAAAACTATTATGAATGATAGGGATACTAAGTTTTTGTCCTATTTTTGGAAGACCTTATAGGCAAACTTAGGAACTAAATTATTGTTTAGTACTGTATATCATCCACAAACTGATGGTCAAACTGAAGTTGTGAATAGAACCTTAGGACAACTCATGTGTGCTATAATTAAGAAGAATGTGAAATCATGGGATGAGATTTTGCCTCATATAGAGTTTGTATATAATAGGGTTGTGCATTAATCTACACATTATGCACCTTTTGAAATTGTGTATGGTTTTAATTCTTTAATACCATTAGATCTATCACCTTTTCCTGTGAGTGAGCAAGTTAATTTAGATAGTGTTCGAAAGGCAGATTTTGTGCACAATTTACATGAAAAGGTAAGGTAAAATATTGAAAATCGAAATCAACAAGTGGCAGGTCAAAGAAATAAAGGGTGCAAATAGTTGGTTTTTGAGCCTGGAGATTGGGTTTGGTTGCATTTGCACAAGGAGAGGTTTCCTACTCAAAGAAGATCTAAGTTACATCCTAGGGGAATGGACCATTTTAAGTTATGGCAAGAGTCAGTGACAATGCCTACAAGTTAGATCTCCCAGGTGAGTATAATATTTCTGCAACCTTTAATGTATTTGACCTTCTTCCTTTTGATTATGAAGCTGAAGATTCGAGGGTGAATCCTTTCGAGGAAGGGGGGAGTGATGCATATGGATATGCGAACACAAATCCAAATTCAAATCCTTTAAATTATGAAGGAGGACCAATTACAAGATCAAGAGCTACGAAGATCAAAGATATTATCAAAGGACTTGTGGAGGAAAACCTCAAGCTTATGGAATAAAAGGGAGATGATTTGGTGGAAACTAAGTTAATCAATTTGCTTAGTTGTGATCTAGCCGATGCACACCCATATGCATTTTAATATGGTCATGTTGTAAGTTCATGAATTACCCCAAGATAAACACGGGTTCTTACACCCCCGTGGTTAAGATCATGTTCCCCAACACACTTGTGCTTATTTCTGAAGCGTCATCAAGTATGATACATGGTCAAATGACACTCCCGTGTAGCAAGCCATGTAGTTGTTGAGTTCTTGAAGAGCATCAAAATACGCCCGTGTATAATCAAGGCCAGATCGTGTGGGAGTCTGCCGATTTGCTAAAATTCTCATGAGCTCGTATAAGCCCGTGTGGTCTTTAGATATGCTCGTGTCTCGATGACTAGTTTTAGACTAATTAGGATTTTCTTTATGTTTTCTTTTCTAATTAGGTTTCTTGTTTAATTAGGAGTTAATTACATATTTCTATATAGAATTTGTTTATTTCAGAGTTAGATTAGGGTTGGGATTATAAGCCTATAAATAGTTGTAATAAATATTATTATTTTCAGAAGTTGATTGATTTTATTCAAATTCTTAATTGAATTTTCTTGAGTTCTTACGAGAGCTATTTTCTAAATTTTCTTTGAGCGTGTGGTAATTCAAACCTTGATAATTAGAGGTGCTAGTTGTTAGATAACTAGTATTGCTAATTCCCCTTTGAGTTTATGCTAGATAAATCCTTGGGCAACGGTTCCAATAGATTGTTACAAATCCTAGTTGTTAGATAACTAGTGGGTTGTATCACCTTACCTTCAAAGTAGCTAATACTTCTAGTAGAGTGTTTACTCTAAACTTAACATCTAACTTTCTCAGTTCAACCAATATTGGCATCTTAACAGTGCGGATATAATATAAATTTCCAATCAACTTCTGGCTTAGAGCATTTGTAACTACGTTAGCCTTTCCTGGGTGATATTCTATCATATAATCATAATCCTTTAATAATTCCACCCAGCGTCTTTGTCTCAAATTTAACTCCTTCTGAGTTAAAATATACTTCAAGCTCTTGTGGTCCATAAATAATTGACATGTTGCTCTATACAAGTAATGTCTCCATATTTTTAACGCAAATACTACAGTCTCTAACTCTAAATCATATGTGGGATAGTTCTACTCGTGCGGCCTCAATTACCTTGATTCATACGCCACTACTCTTCCATTTTGCATCAACACGCAACCAAGTCCTTGCTTTAAAGAATCGCTATACACTACATAATGACCTCCTTCCACTAGCAATGTCAATACTGGTGCAGTGATTAGCTTCTCCTTCAAGATTTCAAAGCTTTGTTGACAAATTGAAGTCTATTCAAATTTCACATTCTTTCTCACTAATTTCATCAATGGTGATACAATAATTGAGAAATCTTGTACGAATCTCTGATAATATCCTACTAGTCCTAGAAAACTTCATATCTCCGTTACATTCCTTGGTGGCTCCCAATTGACAATTGCTGCAATCTTCACATATACTCCTTCAGCAGATATCATATGACTTAGAAAATGCAACCTTATCCAGCCAAAACTCACATTTGCTAAACTTCGCATATAACTACTTCTCAAAATTGCCAATATTATCCTCAAATGCTCCTCATATTCTTCTTTTGATTGTGAATACACCAGAATATCAGCAATGAATACAATTACGAACATATCCAGATATGGCTTAAACACTCGATTTATTAGGTCCATAAATGTTGCTGGAGCATTAGTCAATCCAAATGGCATCACTAAATATTCATAATGGTCGTACCTTATTTTGAAAGAAGTTTTAGGTACATCTAATTCCTTAATTCTTAATTGGTGATAACCAGATCGCAAATCTATCTTTGAAAATACCTTTGCTCCTTGCAGTTAATTGAATAGATCTTCTATTCTAGGCAAATGATACTTATTCCAGATTGTGACCTTATTCAATTATCTATAATCTATACACAGTCAAAAAAGATCCATCTTTCTTCCTAACAAATAATACAGGTACACCCCATAGAGAGAAACTTGGTCGGATAAATCCTTTATCTAATAGTTCTTGCAATTATACTTTTAACTCCTTTAACTCTGTTGGAGCCATCTTATACGGTGCTTGCGATATAGGAGCAGTTTCGGGTATAAGTTCAATCTTAAATTCTATTTCTCCTTTAAGTGGCAAACCTGGTAATTCTTTTGGAAATATATCTGCAAACTCATTCACCACTGGTAATTCTTTTAATTTTAAACCTTCCTTCTTATCCTCCACAAGAGAAGCTAAATACGCTTCACATCCTTTCCTCAGGTATTTTATAGCCATCATTACCGATATAATCTTAATATGAGTCTTTCTATTTTTTCCAACAAATGTTATCTTTCCTCTATTCTCTTTTTCAAATTCTACTTGCCTAGTATAATAATTCACATTTTATCGGTAATGACTTAACCCATCTATTCCGGGTATAGCATCAAACTTATAAATGGATAAGGGTATAAAATTCCACCTCGTTTCACCCTCATTAATCTTTACTGAGACATCTTTATATACATTCTTACAAACTACACTCATTCCTATAGGCATGCTCACTATTACAGGTTCATTCAATCACTTATCTTAAGCTTATCACACATTATATACGTCGATGATATGAATGAAAATGTAACACCTGGGTCAATCAATATATGTGCTAGCTTACCATTAATGTGAGCCTTACTCGTTATCACATTCGGTGACTCATTGGCCTCTCGCTCCATAATAGCATACACTCTAGCTTGCAGTAAACCACTAGCCATTGAACTTGGCTCTCGTGGTTCATTTCGAGACATTCCTATAAACCAGTCATCTCTCTTTGCATAGCTACTGGTCTTCTTTCCCTAATAGATCTTCCACCTATTTCATTGTGAAGGGTATGAGATCCTTGCATTGATGGTTCTCTTGGGTATACTTTCGTACAGTTCCTCATATAATGCCCGATCTCATTGCATCGGTAGCATCTAATCTTACCTTGATTACACCTTCCAGCTTGATTTTTCTTGCATATGTTACACCATGGTAACATATTTCTCTATGGTAACTCATTTCCAGCACCTATCTGTCCTAGTGGCATTGCTGGTTGTCTTAGTAATACTTGACTTCTTTGAGGTCTATTTCCACCTCCCGACCTCACATTGCTCCTGGAGTATGGAGAGAATCTTGATCTCCTACTCCCATTTCCTCTCCAAGGTTGTCGTTATGACTCAGCTTGTTGATTAGGCTTAATTTGGGTTGAAGCTTCTAATTCCTTATCCAGCTTCTCATGTTCCATTGCTTTTTCAACCAAACCTCTAAATGTCATTCCAGCATACAAATTCAATTTTCCTCTCAAGGATACATGTAGTCTGTCATAAAATTTTTCGCTCTTCGTTTCCTCTATAGGATAGATATCCTTCGCATACTTGTATAGATCCTCGAACTTATCAACATATTCTCTGACCATCATCGATCCTTGCACTAAGTTAATAAATGCAGCTACCTTCACCTTCCGGTAGTTTTTTGTCAAGTATTCCCTAGGAAATTCCTCCTAGAATACTTGCAAAATTAAAGTTTCACCTTACAAGTTTTGAATTCTGGTTAACCAATCATCCGCTTTATCAAACATCAGGCTATAAACATTGCTTATCTTTTCTTTGTCATTAAGTTGCAATGTCGTAAAGGCCTTTTTTATAGTCTTAATCCACTTGTCAGCTTGTCCTGGTCTAACATACCATAAAAATCATAAGCTCTACATTTCTTCATATATTTGATTACATCTCCTAGTCTTTTATATTTCTTCTTATCTTTCTCTGCCATCACAGTTGCCATAGTGCGTGTGAATTCTGTAGCATCCATAAACATTACTAGCGGCACTATATTGTTAGCCACATTTTCTTGCATCGACGGTGGTAGTTGTCCATTATGTACTATCCTCGGTATGTTAAAATTTAGCACTAGAGCATCAGGCATCGAACTGCCCTGTTCGCTCCCTATATCGATTCCTCGTATATCGTCTCCCTCATTACCAACAAAAGCTATTGATGGAGACAATCCTTATAGTAGAAACCTATCCATATTTTTTTCTTTTCTACCATATCCATCCTATCAGCCTTCATAACTAGACCTCTACCTCTATCTCTCGATCTACCTCTAGGCCTACCACATACACCTATTCTGCCTACTCTAGGTCTTGCCATCTTCATGCAATTTTAAAATCAGTCCACTTTAGTGATTTAAATCTTTGAGTATTAAATTCTCAATAACATCCAATCAGCACACATATTTCTTAATTTTTGTAAAATTTACTTAATCTGGTTCTCATATCATAGGCTTCTAAAACCTATCAAATGCATCAAAGTTCTTGTTCTTACAATCTAAACTTTCAAACCTAGCCTTTCAAATCTAAACTTTCAAACCTAGGCTTTCAAATCTAAACTTTCAAACCTAGCCTCTGATACTAAAAACTATGACATCCTTCCCCACCGACACCCCATCGGATAGTACCACAGCTCTTGCTGCTCCGCCCGAGGCACCAATGTAGTGAGGTTTCACTTCTGGGATAAAACTAACCAACAACCACAGTACAGTATCCTTATATCATTCAACTATCAGAAATATATGCTTAAATAAAATCATTAATAATATTTATCTAAACAAAAATAAGAATGATGGCAAGCATAAATACGCTGTTGATATAATATGCATAAAGATAGCATGCTACAAGAGGGCTACAAACATATGAGATATCCTAATATATACAAATACACACCAAAAAGAATAGACAAACTCATCTACCCTAAACACATAAGGTCTGACTAGACTTAGAGAGTATTGCCCTAATTACAATAAAATAAAATGTAGTTACTCCCTATCACATGCCCTATCTCAAAACAAAGAGAAAGTGGTATGGATGTAAACTAAGTCCAGGTCAAAGCGACCCGAACCCTTGAGGTAGTGACGTGCGTCACCCTAATAATCATCAAGCACCTATCGATAAAATCCTCTCTCTCCATGTGCATATAATAGTCAACCGCTATCAGCTTTAGAGTAACTTTGAAAGATAGAACTGCATCAGTGTCATGGCGTATGAAGAAATGCACCTCTGTCTTTGGCCCGTGTACTTCATACGTCATTGCGGTCCACAAGATAGCCATACTATATACAATATTAACAAGGACTATCCTATGTTAAAAGAGAATGGAAATAAAGTGATGAGTATTTTCTCAAGAAAATACCTAGTGAATGGACATATTACAACACTGTCCTAAGAAACAATAGGAAATAGCAATAACTAGAACATTTTGAAAATAATCAAGTTATAACCATTTTACCTACAAAATAATCCATACAGAATAATCAAGTTTTTAATCAAATCGTAAGAATCATTTAAAATAGTTCTTAATAGACACAAATCTAGTTCTTTCAGAAAATCAAACTTTCCTTTCCTTTTAAAATATCAATCAAAATTTCTTTTCAAATATCATTCTCATATAAATCACAACACAGTATAACACATTACGATTTTCTAAATATAATTAGGAACAGGTTAGGTTGTTATCGATGTATCGGGTACCAATAAGCATATCGAATGTCTAATCCAAGTATGTATACGGATCTATAAACTACTCGAATTAGACCCAAAGACATTCAAGAATCTCGAGTGTTGTCTCAAAGATAGTTATCATAATCATATATCTTAATTCCGTCAATTTCTCATTGTACCCTAGGTACAAGAATATCAATCACACATGAGTTGTGCCTTGGACACAGTCTTACGTCTCACAGGACGCAGCCATACTCTGGGTATGGTCTTAATATAACCACATTTCCTTCCAAAGTACATGTGCCTACAAAATCATTATATTTTCATAACATATCATGTTTTTGATCAAAATAAAGCTCTATATTACTCTATTTATCATATATATAACAAATTAAGGTTAAAAACTGATTATAATTAACTCAAACATCATTTCAAACCATTAAGGCACTGGCTTAGTGCAGAGGCGCCGCCCTTGTGGCCATTGAGGTGCCGTTCATCAACTTCATGCCACTAAGGCACCGCCTTATAGCCTACTGAGGCGTCGCCTTATCACTCACTAAGGCATCACCTGAGGGCTCAAAGTGGGTTGAGGTGTCACTTTTGCTCAAAGAGGCATCGCCTATATTCAATCAGGCGCCGCCTGATCATACCTGTAATGTCACACCCGCTCCACTAGCTATAGAGCCGGGCACGACAAGTTAAAATGCTAAGCTGATTCTAATACTAGAAATAGAATTTTAAACCTTAAGCATCAAGATGGAATTAAGATAATGCTGTCATTACACATTCTAAGAATCTTTTTCAACAATCTCAGATTTATCATAATACAATTCCATTAACTATGTAATAATTAAATCTTAAAAGCACTACAAAAGTTTAGATTTCTGAATGTATTGGCTCAACCTCTTCTAGACACTGAATGGGCACCAAGATAGATCCTACAGCTACCGCTGATACTACATTGCTAGATCTGAAAATATTTAAAAATAAAAAAAGTGAGTACAAAAATACTCAGTAAGTGGACTAAATGTAAGTATCATAAATTAAAGTGGAAACACTAGCTATTTGTTAAAATGATAATAAAGATATAAATAAAACTACTTTGAAAATAATAATAATAATAATCAATAAGCTGCGAAAATAACATAAAACTATATCCATAAGCTGGTCTATTTTCTATCAAAAATCATATAATACAATGTATGTATAAGTTGATTTCTTCTAGCTGAAATATCATCATGTAATGGCTAAGCAATTACTATAAAAACTGAGAAATAACATTCATAAAATACTATCCCATACACTCATTAAGATGTAACTAAAAGATTGTGCTGACATGATGGGCATAATGATGACGCTAGCAGCCCATGTGTATACATATTGCTGGTTATACGCATACGTAAAGCTAGCTCCCCAAGAGCTAACTATCCAGTTATACGCCCCCAAGGCTATACGTACAACCAAGTACTATCCCTAAGACAATTGCTAGATAATATTACTAATATACATAATAATACTGCTGAATAAACACCAATAATCATGGTACAATTTAAAGGGTACATAATATGAGTGTATAATTTTGTCCATGAAACTAAATCATTCACATTTATCAAATTGCTAATAGAACATAATAGCTGAATTATAAAGCTGAAACATAATTATTGAATCAAAATATTAACCATGTCCTTCCATTAAAACTACTTTTGCTATATCAATAATAATTATATGCTATATATTCCCAATTTTTGGTATAAAAGCTAAGTAGCTTGTAAAACCATGCTTTGTATACTAATACTTGATAAAATTATATTTGTAAGGAAACATCAGATATTACATCGCATAAGACCTTTTAAAAATCTTACAAACATATTCTTGATTTCAAAAAATAGTTTTATATACATATATCCACTCACCTGAGCTTGCTGTATCAAAATCTAGTTGGCTGGCCCTAACCTAGGCTCTACAGTTTCAACTGGATCTGATCCTAACATCCATAAGTAAAACCACAAGAACACAAGCTAAAATCTTAATTCTACTCAACTTAAGTTAATATATGGCTAAAGGATATGTTATAAAACAAAAAAATGATCCAGAATAGCTCAATTTAAGGTTTTGGGGCCAAAAATATCATTGAGGTGCCTCCTCAGCACTGCTGAGGCAGCGCCTCTACAGCCTAAAAACACAGAAATAGGTCCAAAATTGACCAAAAACACCAAAAATTAACTTAATTTAATCCCAGACATAATTCTAAACATATCAGGGGTCCATTTTTTTATCAAACAAGGCATCAAAACTCAAACATTCAATCAAAACCTCCATTTTTGCATAATTCAATAGTTTACAAGTTATATATATAAGCTTACCCAAAAATGTTTATATAAATCTTGAATTTGGTTAAATTAAGTCTTGAATTATTGTTTGGAACTTTGAGGATTTGAAAATTTATGAAGAGAAAAGAAGAGAAAATGTGGGGAAAAAGAAATGAAGGTATGAAAGAAGAAAGGAAGAAAAAAAAATGAGAAGAAAAGAAAAAGAAGAAGTAAAAATATGTGTAGAAAGCTATGTTGCAAACGTGGGGAAGGAGAAATTCAAAAATAAAATATATTTTTTTAAAAGTAAAATATCCATTTTGATCCCTGAAATATTCCTTAGGAACAAAATAACCCTCACAACTTATTTCTATTGCAAATAAGTCCATAACTCTTAATGAATTCTAGGGCAGGATGTTACAATTCTCTCCCTCTTAAGAAATTTCATCCCTGAAATTTGCATACCTGTAGAGAGAAAAAATGAGGATATTGAACTCCTATATCCTCCTCCTTTTTCCAAGTAGCTTTGTCATTTATTTATTTCATTATATATTTTATTATTTATTTTGCTACATTATTTATTTATTTATTTTAATTAGGTTGCATTTAATTTTTGATTTGCTTAAAAATTTTCTTGATGAATATATATATATATAACATAGTTTTGGTACCTTATTTCTTGATTAATTCCTTAAATAGCAAAGGTATAATACAAGATCAGACCTAATGTTTTGGCTATCAAAGCCTTACAAAAGAAAAGAAAAGATTTTGGATATACAAATCCTTAGATTAGGTGAGGAGAAGAGAAGAAAAGAAAAGAAAGGAAGAATAAAGGAGAGAAAGAAGAAAAATGTCTAAAAAATTTTCTCCTCCTCCTTCCCAAATGAAGTGCTCCTTTTATAGAAATTGGAGTAGTACTATTTAAACATGAGTTTACTGTTCATTTACTATTTATGAATAGTAACTTGTCTTCTACTAAGAGCTGCAACACTGTTGATGAATAGTGTATTGTCTGATGGCACTGTTGATAAATAGTACTTCCTTTTAAAGTTTTGGATATTTATCCTCTGTCCATATTTTTGTTGCTGGATTTTGTTTTTATGGACTTTTCTAACAAATCTTCAAAATGGAAACCAAGTCCCTATCCTGAACTATAGGTCCAGAAGGATATAAGGCATATGCTAGAGGGGAGTATTTAACATAGAGGTCATATTTTCCCGAGTGTTGTCTAAGAAGGTCCCATATTTTATTGTCAGATCTATTAGGAGTTACTGCAAAGGAAAATCCAAAATTAGAGATTTGTTATTTGTTTATTTTTTTTAATACCCTAAATTTTACATGGGCTGTCCAAAAAGAATTTTCAACCTATCGGGCTAAAGCCTTAACTTTTGCATGGGCAGCCTATTGTAGGTTTTCAACCTATCAGGCAGAAAAGTTTTTTTGCATACATAATTTTTGATAGGAGGAAGTATACCATAACAGTCTTCCCCATTTTCATCAGCCAAGTCTATTATTGGCATTGACTCTTCTGGTGTTGATCCTTCTGAAGGAGCTATTTTAGGGTTAGCTGATGAAGTGCTAGTTCTATTCTGAACCAATTGCTGCATTATGGAAAAATACTCTTCTTCAGTTTTGGCAGATGCAAGGAGTGCACTAGCATGAGACTTTTACGCTAGAAAGGTAGTCTCTTCACTTGCTTATGTTTTTCCTTCAACATGCATTTTGGACTTGTTTGCTGAATCAAGTCCTTGTTTTATTTTCTAATGAAAATATTTTGGTACAAGACCGGTTTTAATACAGCTTAAATCAGCTCCTGTATCAAATAAAGCGACTGTGTTAATTTTAAAATTATCATCAAAAACCAAAGTAAGCTTTATGAGATACTTTTTTGAAACAACCTAATTTAGAACACAAAGATAATCTGATGGAAGTTTATCTAAGTTTGCTAAAGCTTGGTGTTCCAAAGGATCTTGGGTTTCATCATCATCACTAGACTCCTCGGATGCCTTAAAGACTAGGAGTTGAATCAATTCATAATCCTTTTACTGTTTTTCTTTAAGCTGTTTAATTTTAGAATTAGTGGTTTTGACCTCTGCCTGTAATTTTTAAATGGTTTCTACTGGTGTTTTATTCCCTTTTTTCCTATTCAAAATGGAAGTAAGGTCATACATACCAGTACTGGCGGAAGGAAGTTCAGAGGCTTTTGTTTTGGGTTCCTCTTCCAAGGATTTCCGAAGTTGATTGAGATATTTTTTTTGCATATTAAGATCATTGATGTGTTGGATGACATCTAAGATCATGGTTTGTTCATTTGTAAGAACATTGATCTGTTTTGGTTCATACTCAGAGTCTAATCCAGATTCAGAAGATGAGGTTATTGCAAGCTCATCAACCTGAGGGTTACCTTCTTCAGAAGAGAGTTTAGAACCAGTTTCAGATTCAGAAGTTTCAATTAATAAAGCTGTGAACTTTGCTAGAGCTTATTATTTTAATCCTAGTTCTTAGAGTTTTTTGGAAAACCTACAATATCTGGAAATATGACCTTTTTTGCTACACTTGAAATAAGTGACATCCTTAAGATCAGAATTTCTTGATTTGAATGTTTTGAATTTCCTAGAGTCTATTTTGTAAGGTTTCTTATAATAAGACTATTCTCGAGGTTTAGATTTGGAATATTTCCTGAATTCTTTGGATCTTTTATAAGAAGATGGTTTTTATGAGGATGAATACTTTTGGCAGTTGCCTGAACAAGTTCGGCCTTGGGTAAAAGTAAGGGTAGGATCAAACTATTTACAAAAATTCCTACTTTCTGTTTGGTCTGTTTCAATTCTTTTTTGAGATATTTCCTGAGTTTCAAATCCTAACAGATTTTCAGACCTTCTTTTTGGGTTAAACTGATCATTTCACTATAGGTGAGCTAATCATAAGGGATGATATGGCTTCCAAAAGTTTATCTGATGGAGTTTCTAACCTTTGCGCCTAATAAAATGGGAAGTCCTGCAAGGAATTTTTCTTTCTAAAAAGGCTGGTTTGAGTCTTCTCTAAGAATGACTCTAGAGAGGAAAGTTGACTTATAATCCTGAAAGCTACTAAGGTTTTTGCACCTAAGGTTGGATAACAAGTCTACATTTTTATCCTTGAGGTGTGAAGAATCACCTAGGAAATGTTGTGCTATGGTCAGTTTGAGAGTTGACACAGCATCTTGGATTGGATTACCTAGATGGTTGAGGATAGGTTCTCCACCTTCACCTGTTTGGATGGCATGAAGAATGTCCAATTATTGTTGGAAAGTGAGATGGTAATCCCACCATCCTTTCAATTGTCCTGAGAATCCAGCTCTGAGAAGTTCTGTAATAGTTTTATCGGATATGCCTACTTGGGTCTTATAAGCATTAGATGCCATGGTCATTTGTTGCAAGAAGTTTAGGATTTGGTACTCAGTCGTACCATTAATGTTCCATTCATAAATAAAACTGGCATTAAATTTTGTTGAACTATGGCATTAGGATGGATACCTAATTCTAGTTCTAGTAACCTGTTTTGGTAATAACCTATTTGAGGATATGGACTGGGCCAATGAAGTCTTACAACTTCAGGAGTTGGGTTTTGGGCTACTTCTCCATCAGATATGGCCTCTTGGGCCTTATCTAAAACACTAACACTTTATTGGACTGATTGAGGTGTGTCAGGGACTACAGAAGTAGAGGGTTCTATTCTGCTTAATTGGTCTCTAATGGCATAAAGGAACTTGACTTTATTGGTCCTAACCTCTTGTTGGGTTGAGGTAGAAACTTGAAAAGGCTTGAACATTGGGTTTTTAAATTTTTTAATTGGCGTTTCTACTAGCTCAGCAGAAACAACATGGTTTTGGGATTGTCCTTCTATCCTGGAAAGCTGTTTGCCTATAGTGTTCAAATGTACATTTGTATAATTATTCTGGAACACGATATTTTTTAAATTGATGGAATCAGTATCCTGTGGTTTTTTGAATGGACATGCTTCAATAACCTCTAGGCCTATAGGAATTTTGAGCTTCTTAAGAGGAGGATGTTCAGACTCAATAGACTGACCTTCTGAAGTTTCCAAAACTGTTACCTTTCTTCTTATAGTAACAGGTTGAAGAGTTTTGAAAGGATATGAAATATTATTTTTTGATGCATATATTTCAAACCAATTAAAAAAGAAAATATGGATTTTATGCTGATGTACAAAATTGTAAAAATAATCATGTATATCCTTCCTTTCATTCAAAAAATGTCTGAAAAACCATAAATGTTTTTCTAAATTATGGGATGCATAAAAATCCTTGTGAATTTTGGTTTTATCGACCTCAAATTCTTTTTCCAAAACACTGAGCTCGTGGGCTATATTTTCTATAATAGCCAAAGCACTTGGAGAATTTGAAGGAGATGGGCCTCGTATTTATGGCTGTGTTTCATTGTAGATGGGCCTGGGTATTCTAGCATTGTAATCTACATTTTACAAAGAGGTGTTTGGTAAATCTGAAGTAGAATACCTGGGAGGTTGGGGACTGAATGGTAGGTTTATGACTCTTGGTAGATCCGAGTGCAGATCTGCCTGGTTTTCATATGTAGGTCTGTATGAAAGGTTAATTATAGAAGGAATTTGAGAAATTCTTCCTAGATCTATACTTTTTGAAGAATGATCAAAGAGTCTAGAACTGGTAGAAATTCTATCAAATGAAATTTTTGCCTTTCCATCTTGGTATTGGGTGATATCCCTGATGTGTGTGTTTGGTACCTATACCTCTGGTGTTTGGGATTCAGGTTCAACTATTCCTTTGAGGACCCAGTCCTCTGGAAGGGTAATTTGTTTCCACTGAATGGGTTTTGGTATAACCATATTGGATCTGGTAATGTCAGTTTGGAGCAAAAGGGTTTCTCCTTTTCTGCTTTGAAATCGATGTTTTGTATTGAAGGCAGACATCATGGCTTTATAATGCACTTTAAAAATTAATGCAACTGGGATGGATCCTTCAATCATATGGT
>CATIWO010166859.1:0-17478 GCA_949673435.1 Macaranga tanarius
ATGTACTAAATAAATGTGTCACTCATATTATCAACTCTTGATAATACATTTATTTAACATAATGCTAATGGAGTAATATTCAAATAAACAAACACTTTATTTAAATGAACATTTTATTGCCATTTAGGATAATATATAATGTCATAATACAAGATTGCCTCTAGGGCATACTACCTGTACTAATAATTTGGTGGATAAATATCACAAATTTTAGTCTAATCTCCTTCTTCTTCATGTGGCCATTCATATCAAGGTGTAGGAGCTCTTTAAGAAACTTAGCTAGTTACACTCATTTTCTTTCAAAAGGAAATTAGGGATTTGGTAGAGAGAGAGAGTGGATTTGGCTGTGGAATTTGAAGTCTAGGTTGTAGTCAATAACCTTCAAATTTCTAGAGCATCTCTTTATAATTTGATTGTGTTTTTGATTGAGTTGTGATTGAGTTTGGGTGGTTTAAATTCGTGCTCTATTTTTGCTGAAAGTTCAATCTCTGTGTTTTTGCTATAACTCGAGCTATAGAGCTCCAAATCTGGTTTTGTTTGATTTTGGAGAAACTTCAAAGAGTCCTCTACAACTCTTAAGTTTTAAGTCTGAGCTAAAAATGAATGATGTTTAGATGGTTCTAATGGATCAGACATTTTATTGCTCACTATGTCACACTGTGTGACCTGATATAGCTATAATTACTATAATTAATTCTCTACATGTGATAAATGGGTGATTTCAATTGAGATTGAAAGTAGACTCATATATGTAGGGTTTTTGTGAATTTGGTGATTATTGGATGTGTGTGTGATTGTTGAGAGCAACATGAACATCATGCATTAAACATACTAACAGTAGTGTATATAGGTTGGTTGTGAGTTTTCTTATATGTTAGTTATATGGTGATGTCAAGAGATTTAGGGGATTGATTATATGTATGTTTGAATACATATATTGGATGAATGATATACATATTCATGATGATGAATTATGAATAAATTATAGAAGAGCCGGAAGCCGGTGGAAGTGGAGCCTACTAGAGGAATCATTGCACTCTAAGTTGGGAAGCTTTTTGAGTAAGTAGTTACTAATATAACTATACCTAGAATTCTCTCTTTATGTTAATATATTTATACTTAAGTGGAATTGTGATGATAATTGATATTACCGTTAACTTATGTTTATTATTATTATGAGATGAATTGAGATGGTTTATATTACTTAGTAGAAGTAATATGGTGATGATTTGGTATGTGTGAATGAGATAGAAAATGATAATTATTATGAGAATGATGTTGGAAATGTGTATTTATGCGTGTCAAAGTGAGATATGAGTCGGGTGGAAATTTGTAAGTATGAAAATGAGAGATGAGCCGGGGTGGAAATTGGTAAGCCAATATAAGTGCATTGTGAATTAATGATATATATGTATATATATCATAAATGGTGCGGATGAGCCGGGTGGATATTGTGAGAAGTTGAGATATGAATGTGTTGGCTATGAATGTGTGTTATTTTGAAAATATAAACATATAAATGATTTATTATTTGATAGCTTTCTGTTGATTGATTTGGGTTGTGAACCACTTAGAATTGTATGAATTGTGTTATCAGGTGGAGAACACGGGCTGAGCGTGTGATGAGAAATGGCATGTCTTAGTCGAGACATGGGCGTGTTCAAAGTGGTATATTTATCCAGAGCGATACACGGGTGTGTTCTCATCTGTGTATGCATGTTTGTTTTTGGACAATGAGATACATGGGCTAAGACACAGAAACACCTTTGGTCGTGTAAGTATGTGTAATTTTAGATAGAGAGGTACACGGGTCGAAACACGGCTGTGTTTCAGACCGTGTATCAACAGTGATTTTGGTCCAGAGGACTACACGGGGAGACACACGCCCGTGTAGTCTATATATTTAATTATTCTTGTTATTTTATGCTAATTAGTTCTTGAGAAGATGGAGTATACTTATATTAATCATTACTTATTGAGTTGCAAGCTCATTCCTTTGTAAATGTTTTTCCTTTCAGGATGTCGTAGAAAATCCTGAGTTGCATTGTTCGTCATCTTTAAGCATTTCTCAGGTGGGCCAGTGGCGAGAACTTCAATCACTTGTTCAGTGATAGCAATATACATCTTAGTCCATTGGCATGATCATATCATTTTGTAGTAGTGGGTTGTATGAAAGGTTACAATATATTTGTAACTTAAGTACTTTGTATATATAAAGTTTAATTTTAATCTAATTTCAGTATAGATTATGCTTTATTATTATAATTCTCGGTATGTTGACGAGTAGAGGCATCACATTTAGTAGTATTAGAGCGGAAATTAGATTCATGGGATATAGAAACATATTGCACATACACTTCATGGCATGAGATGTAGATTATGAGAATGCATATGATTAATATATATTTAAAAACACATGTTGAAGGATGGAAGAGTATAATGCACATCGCACTGGCCCCGAAGTGTCCTCAGAGTCTGTACATGGTCATACAACATACCTATATTGAATGAACAAAAGAGATCTCAAGTTCCACAAATGGCCGAGAATCCTTTTATGCGGGAGTTTATGTAAATGATTAGAACGGTAAAGCAAGATGAAAGTACATTGGATGAGAACTTTGAGAAAATACAGAAACAAGGTGCCAATATTTTCACAGGCACTACAAATCCGGCAGTGGCGGAGGAATGGCTCCAGAGTATGGAGAGGATTTTAGATCTGTTTGATTATACAACTGAGAAGAAAGTAAGCTATACAGTATCCCTGTTTCAATAAGATGCATGGGATTGGTAGGAAACGGTGCCGAGGAGCCGTGATATGCCCATGGTGGTGACTTGGGCTTAATTTTTGAGGGAGTTTATAAAAAAGTATACGTCTGCCATGTAGCGAGATAAAAAGAAAGTTGAATTTCTTAAGGTCCAGCAGAATGACCTCTCAGTTGTAGATTATGAAGTGTAATTTGTGAGACTCTCTAGATATGCACCGGAGGAGATAGCTACAGATGAATTAAAAAGAAACAGGTTTGAGAGAGGGCTAAAGCTAGAAATTAGAGAGAAGCTGGTGGTAAAGTCTCAGACATATAGAGAATTATTAGAGACTACAGGTTGGGCTGAAGAAACAATTGTAGAAAGAACCACCTTGGAAGTAAAAAGGAAGAGAGTTACCAGTACTTTCACCGCACCATTTCGAGCTAATGGTACCTCTTCATTTCGAGGTTCTAGATTCGGTTCTCATCAGAGTGGATTCAGAAGGTATAGTATAAGTCAACCCAGTAGGTCAGGGGGAATGTCCTATAGTACGAGTTCCGAAGGCTTTAAAAGTATAAGGGGTTCAGCTATGTCAGCAAGAAGTACCTTCTCTTCGGCATATCCCAAATATGGCAGAATGCATACGGGCAAATGTTGGGGACCAAGGCCCAACGTATGCTATTACTACAGTCAGTCGGGACATTTTATCAGAGATTATCCTTTGAAGAGGGGTATGGAACAGCCTTAAGCTACCGTACAAAGTAGTATGGGAGAGAACATGCCACAAGTAACCTTTGGTCGAGGTAGAGGCAGGGGTAACTAGGGAGGAGGAGTTGGCACTATCACTCAATCTGAAGTGGTAGGGCAACTACAAAGATAGGCTCGAGTGTATGTAATTACTCTATAAGAAGCTCCTGCAGTACCAAATATTATCACTGATATATTTACTATATTTGCTCAAGATGCACACATATTAATTGACCCTGGGTATACGTGTTCATTTATAGCTTATGATTTTGTGTCACGTATAAATGGCATCGTTGAACCATTAGGATATGATGTATGTGTGTCTATACCTACTGGGGGTGTGGTCAATATAAATACAATAATGAAGAATTGTCCAATTATTGTAAATGGTATTACTTTGCATGCGAACTTGATTGTTATTTAATTACGAAAGATTGACATAATTTTAGAAATGGATTAGTTATCTAAATATCACACTGTAGGAGATTATCAAATAAAAGAGGTGGTTATGAGCATATCGGGACAAAGAAGGATAGTGATTATGGGGAAAAGAAAAACGGTTCGGACTTATCTGATTACAGCAGTCACAGCTTTCCGTTTGATGTAGGAGGGGTGGGATGCATATCTACCTACTATAGTTGATACAACAAAGGTTAGTATGGGGGTGATGGAAGTACCAGTAATTAGAGATTTTCCAAACGTGTGTTTAGACGAGTTATTAGAATTACCACTTTATAGAGAAGTGGACTTTGAGATTGAGACAGTTCTAGGGGTGGCACCCATATCTATAGCTCCATATAGAATGGCACCACTGGAGTTAAAAGAGTCGAAGAAACAATTAGAAGAATTATTGAAGAAGGGGTTCATTCGACAGAGTTATTCATTATGGGGAGCACCAGTCTTGTTTGTGAGAAAGAAGGATGGAAGTATGAGGTTGTGTATTGATTACCAGCAAATAAATAAGATAACTATAAAAAATAAGTATCCATTGCCAAGAATCGATGATTTACTTAATCAGTTGAAAGGAGCCATAATATTTTTCAAAATTGACTTGAGATCGGGATATTGGTAACTCCAGGTGGAAGAACAATCTATTCCTAAAATGGCATTCAGAACGAGGTATGACCATTATGAATTTGTAGTTTTACCGTTTGGACTAACCAACGCTCCAACTGCATTTATATCGCTAATGAACAAGACTTTCCAACAGTACTTAGATCAATTCATAATTATTTTCATCGACGATATACTGATTTATTCCCCAAGTAGAGAGGAGTATGAGCAGCATCTTCAGATAATTTTACAGATATTACGGGAAAAGCAGTTATATGCTAAATTCTCCAAGTGTGAGTTCTGGATGAAAGAAATTGCTTTTTTAGAACATGTGGTCTCAGAGGATGGTGTACAACTAGATTAATTAAAAATTAAAGCTATCACAGAATAGGAATCACCTCAGAATATGACCGAAGTCTAAAGTTTTCTGGAATTAGCGGGATATTACCGGATATTTGTGAGGAATTTTTTTGTGATAGTGAAACTATTGACCAATTTATTGAAGAAGAATATACCTTTCCAATGGACAGAAAAATGTCAAGGTAGTTTTGAAAAGTTGAAAAAGACACTCACTACTGCTCCTATTTAATATTACCAACTGGAGAGGGAGGTTTTGTAGTGTATACAGATGCTTCTAAGGAAGGGTTAGGATGTGTTTTGATGCAAAATAGGAAGGCGATAGCGTATGTTTCAAAGTAATTACGAACCCATGAAGTCAATTACCCTATGCATGATTTGGAGTTAGTTGTAATTGTACATGCCTTAAAGATATGGAGGCATTATCTTTATGGTGAGATGTTTTAAATATACACTGATCACAAAAGCTTGAAATACATTCCTATGTAAAAAGAATTGAATGTAAGACAATGAAGGTGGATGGAACTGTTAAAAGATTATGATTGTACTATAGACTATACCATATAGGAAAGGAGAATATGATAGCGGATGCCTTGAGTCAAAAAAATAGTGGAACAAGGTATGGAAATGGTTAACTACAATACCAAAAATTTAGCAGCTCTTCGAGCTATAAATGTTTTGGTAGATGTTAAAGAAGATCATTTACTGGCTATGTTGCAAGTGAGACCTTCAATAAGAGATCAAATCAAGGAAGTACAAATGGAAGATTCTTATTTGCTAAAGATGAAAGGGAAAGTAGAATCGGAAAGAAATAAATAATTTACAATTCAAGAGGATGGTAAAATGGTAATTAAAAGTTGTGTATGTGTATCTGATGTTGGTGAATTGAGAAAGCATATTATGGATGAAGCTCACAACACACTTTATACAATGCATCCGAGAAGTACTAAGATGTACCGAGATATTAAACCTTTTTATTAGTGGCCAATGATGAGAAAGGATGTAGCAGAGTTTGTGGCTAAATGTTTGACTTATCAACAAGTGAAAGCTAAACATCAAGCACCTGCAGGTAAATTGCAACCTTTGAAGATTCCCAATTAGAAATGAGAGAAGATAACAATGGATTTTGTTATGGGATTACCTAGAACTTTTTGAAACATGATGTAGTTTGGGTAATAGTTGATAGACTTACTAAGTTTGCACATTTTCTATCGATGCAACAGACTAATCCGTTGCACAAGCTAGCTGCTTTGTATGTTTCAGAGATAATGAAAATACATGAAGTACTATTGTCTATCATCTTAGATAGAGATCTAAGATTTACATCCCATTTTTAGGATAACTTATAGGGGGCTTTGGGAACTAAGCTGCATTTTAGCATGGCTTTTCATCCTCAAACGGATGGACAGTCTGAGAGAACCATTCAGACTTTGGAAGATATAATGAAGGCTTGTTCCCTTGAATTCAAAGGGAACTGGGATAATTACCTACCGCTGATGGAGTTTTTGTATAATAATGGATTCCATTCTAGTATTGGCATAGCTCCTTATTAAGCTTTATATAGAAGGAAGTGTCAAAGTCCAGTATATTATGATGTCAAAGGATTGAGGCAACTAAAAGGACCTGAATTGATTCAGGAAACGGTGGATAAAATTCAAGTAGTTAAAAAGTGTCTCAAAGCAGCACAAGATAGACATAAATGTTATGTAGACCAACACCAAAGGGAAATGGAATATCGGGTGGGAGAGAAAGTTTTCTTAAAGGTCTCTCCATAGAAAGGAATCTTGAGGTTTGGCAAGCAAGGAAAATTAAGTCTGAGGTACGTTAGACCATATAAAATTATTGAGAAGATTAGACTATTGGCTTATAGATTGGCTCTACTAATGGAATTATCTTCCTTTCATAATGTATTTCACGTGTCGATATTTAGAAGATATCGATCGGATCCGAGTCATATCGTGCAAGAGCCGGAGATTGAAATCTCTGAGAAACTAACTTATATGAAAGAACCGTTGGAAATATTGGATCGAAGGGTGAAGCAATTAAGAAATAAGGAAATTCCTATAGTGAAAGTCAAATGGAGTTATCATGCACTAAGGGAAGCAACATGGGAAGTGGAGGAACACATGAGATAGAAGTATCCATATCTTTTTTTAGAAGGTGGTGAGTTATTAAATTTTGGGGATGAAATTTTATAAGGAGGGGAGAATTGTAATGATTGCAAAGTGGAGGCATACAATTTTATGCATTTCATTTCATATTACTTGTTAAGAGTGGACATGATGCATTAGCACTCATGTGTGCATGAAGTATGTGAGTTGTATGCATCTTATGGATAGTTACTTATTGAATTATATATGATTCATTGGGGTATATGGTTAGAGAGTGGTGTTGTTAGATTGGAATGTAAGTGTTGATTAGGACTAAATTATAAGAAAATAGGGACTTGAGTGAAACAATTAAAGGTTTAAGGATTAGTTGGGAAGAGTAGCATTTCATTAAGGAGCTAAGTGGATATTTGGTGAATAAATATCATAAATTTTAGTCTAATCTCCTTCTTCTTCACATGGCCATGTATATCAAGGTGTAGGAGCTCTTTAAGAAACTTCGCTAGTTGCACTCATTTTCTTTCAAAAAGAAATTAAGGATTTAGTGGAGAGAGAGAGTGGATTTAGCTGTAAAATTTGGAGTCTATGATGTAGTCAACAACCTTCAAAGTCCTAGAGCATCTCTTAGTAAGTTAATTATGTTTTTGATTAAGTTATGATTGAGTTTGAGTGGTTTAAATTCGAGCTCTATTTTTGCTGAAATTTTAACCTTTATGTTTTTGCTATAACTCGAGCTATAGAGCTCTAAATCTAGTTTTGTTTGATTCTAGAGAAACTTCAAAAAGTCCTCTATAACTCTTAAGTTTTTAGTCGGAGCTAAAAATGACGTTTAGATAGTTATAATGGATCAGACATTTTATTGCTCACTCTATCATACTGTGTGATGTAATATAGCTATAATTACTATAATTAATTCTCTACATATGATAAATAGGTGATTTTAATTGAGATTAAAAGTAGACTTATATATATAGGGTTTGTTTGAATTTGGTGATTATTGGATGTGTGTGTGATTGTTGAGAGCAACATGAACATCATGCATTAAACATGCTAACAACAATGTATATAGGTTGGTTGTGAGTTTTCTTATATGTTGATTATATGGTGATGTCAAAAGATTTAGGGGATTGATTATATGTATGCTTGAATACATATATTAGATGAATGATATACATATTCATGATGATGAATTATGAATAAATTATAGAAGAACCGGAAGCCGATGGAAGCGGAGCCCACTAGAGGAATCATTGCACTCTAAGTTGGGAAGCTTTTTGAGTGAGTAGTTATTAATATAACTATACCTAGAATTCTGTCTTTGTGTTAATATATTTATGCTTAAGTGGAATTGTGACGATAATTGATATTACCATTAAGTTATATTTATTATTATTGTGAGATGAATTGAGATGGTTTATGTTACTTAGTAGAAGTAACATGGTGATGATTTGGTATGTGTGAATGAGATGAGAAACGATAATTGTTATGAGAATGATGTTGGAAATGTATATGTGTGCGTGTGAAAGTGAGATATGAGTCGGGCAGAAATTGGCAAGCCAATATAAGTAAATTGTGAATTAATGATATATGTGTATATATATTATAAATGGTAAGGATGAGCCGAGTGGATATTGTGAGAAGTTGAAATATGAATATATTGGCTATGAATGTGTATTGTTTTAAAAATATAAATATATGAATGATTTATTATTTGATAGCTTTCTATTGATTGATTTGGGTTGTGAACCACTTCGAATTGTGTGAATTGTGTTATCAGGTGGAGAATACGGGCTGAGACACGGGCGATTCTCAAGCTGTGTGATTAGACATGGGCGTGTCTCAAGCCGTGTGACGAGACATGACATGTTTTAGTCGAGACATGGGCATGTTCAAGGTAGTATATTTATCCAGAGCGATACACGGGTAGAGACACGGGCGTGTTCTCGGCCGTATATGTATGTTGATTTTTGGACAGTGAGATGCACGGGCCAAGACACGAAAACACTTTTAGTCATGTAAGTATGTGTAATTTTAGACAGAAAGGTACAGAGGTCGAAACACGGCCGTGTTTCAGACCATGTATCGACAGTAATTTTAGTCCAGAGGACTACACGGGGAGACACATGCCCGTGTAGTCCATATATTTAATTGTTCTTATTATTTTGTGCTAATTAGTTCTTGAGAAGATGGAGTATGCTTATATTAGTTATTACTTATTGAGTTGCAAGCTCATTCCTTTGTAAATATTTTTTCTTTCAAAATATCATAGAAAATCCTGAGTTGCATTGTTCATCATCTTTAAGCATTTCTCAGGTGGGCTAGTGGCGAGAACTTCAATCACTTGTTCAGTGATAGCATTATGCATCTTAGTCCATTGGCATGATCATATCATTTATAGTAGTGGGTTGTATGAAAGGTTACAATGTATTTATAACTTAAGTACTCGATGTATATAAGTATTTTGTATATATAAAGTTTAATTTTAATCTAATTTCAGTATGGATTATACTTTATTATTATGATTCTCGGTATGATGATGAGTGGAGGCGTCACACATGACCTTGTCTATCACAGTAACTACATTTTAAATTCTTCTTTGAAAGACTTTTTCTAAGAGTGGAGCCCTATTGATTTGTTGCATCGTGGTTGATTTGCATGGCGTGAGAGCCTGGAGGTATTTCTCGACGTGCTGCCACCTCAGTTTGTCGTTCATATTGAAGAACCAGTGCATGATCCTTGCGGGTGTCAGGAAAGGGACTCATCATTAGTATAGATCCTCTAACAGTTGCATATGACTCATTTAAGCCCATGAGAAATTACATAACACGATCACTCTTTTCTCTGTCAGCTAACTATTTTAATCCTCCACAAGTATAAGAAGAAGGGGTTTGATATGATAACAATTCAGCCCTAAGGTTTTTAGCTTTGTGTAATAAACAGAAACTAATTGTTGTTCCTATCTGAGTTCTATAATTTCTTGTCGAATTTGGTAAATGCAAGAAACATTACCTTAGGAAAATCATTTATGAAGATCATCCCATACTGCTGCTGCTGTGTCAGCATAGATAACACTTCCTGCTATATCTGGATGTACTGATCAGTTTAATAGCCAAGACAACACCATGTCGTTGTAGTGCTGCCATATGTGGAACTTCGGATCTGTGCTTTTAGGTGCTTTAATGTCACCAGTTATGAAGCCAAGTTTATTTTTGGCACTTAAACTAATACGTATGGCTCGGCTCCATTGTCCATAATTGCATCCTTCCAAAGGTTTAGAAACCAAGACAAGTCCTGGATGATCTGAATGGTGGAGAGTTAAAGGATCAATTGTGTTTGTTATGGTTGAAGCTTCAGCCATGGTTGTGAGTTTGCGGAAAAGGATATGGATGAATAAAGAGTCACCAGGAAAGGCACTCTGATACCATAAAAAATAAAGAGAATGAAAAATGAAAGGTGAAAGTTTTGTGTTGTATCTTGATGAACAATGAGAATACACGCCTACATATATATATAAGTTTTGGACAGCTATTCTAGGAAACTAAAAGAATGATGAACATAATCAGCTCCTATGATTTCTCTAACTGTACAATTAGTCAAATGTCGACAGCAATCAGTTGATTATTTTCCTTCAATATCTGCATTTCTTTCCTTCATTATCTGCTGATTTCTTTCCTTTAATAGGAACAAATGGTAAAGTTGGGTAATGTGGGTGTAATTAACCCTGTGCTTGAGTTGTCTAAAGAATAAGAGGTTTAATAAGGTATATTGTATATATACATATACATATAGTTTAGATTTTCTTGGTCTCTATTTCGTTGCTAACGTGGCAGTGGTTCCAAGATGGCATCAAATGTGTTTTGAAAATTTAAAAGATGACTGGCATATTGTCAGACTATTTTAAGGAGATTTGTAAAGTAACTAACATATGAGCAAAATCTGTCAACTTTTACGGCTTATGACTAATGCTACAATTTTTAAAAAATTTATGAATTTAATTGAAAACTTAAATCTTATGGGATTTAATTGAAAAATTCATATATTTTTTAGAATCCATGAAATCATTATTTAAAAAAAAAAATATGCCCAATCTAATATTAAAAACTCTACTATCATGTTAAATATACATTATATAAACATATGCATGTAAGCTACATCAAAGTGAATTCAAAACTTTAAAGCTTATATTTGTATGTCAATTTCTTTTAGATGAACTAAATGACTACACACTTGAGGCCTTACTCAAGTGGTAAGGACATTTGCTATTGGGGTGAAAGGTCTTAAGTTCCCACAAATTAATTTTCAGGAATTTTTAGATTTGTGGAACTCACCTTATGTTGGTCCATAAAAATAATTTCAAAAAATTACCAACAACTAACAAACTAACTTCTATCTGCAGCCAAAAAAAAAAAAATAAATAAAAAATATCCTAAATTATCAATTTATTATGTATTGTTAGAAAATTATATTAATAATATTAAGATAATTAAAATAAATAAATAAATAATTAGTTACAAAAATGATCTTTTTAAAATGAGGCATGACCGTTTAATCCATGTTTTATTAGATTTTTAGTTTTTTTTTTTTTTGTCATTATAATTAAATATCAAATTGTGATTGATTTACATTTTCAACTATATATGGTGAGTTGGTGATCCAGAATTACTATATAACTTCTCCAAATCAAGATGTACTTCTGGCTAATATAATGATTTGCTAAAAAAAAAAACTTTGATAGAAAAACTCTTATATATTCTGAGTGTATTATATTTAATGATTAAATTTTTTTTTGTATGAAAATGATTAAATTTATTGATCAGGTTTAAAATACTCAAATTATGTGTTAAAAATCTAATCTCCGGCCTTAATTTTGATTATATAAAGTTTTTTTTTTATTTGATGCTTTTCATATTCAGTAATCTAAAAAAATTGATTATTTCGAAATTTGAACTAAGTAAACATCATAAGAACAACAAAACTCTCTTAATATTTATTTTTTTCGTATATAAAATTCAAATTGAGAAATAAAATATTTCAGTTTCAGCATAAGAAAATAATTTTTCAAGTTTGAATTGATAATTTGATTCATTGTTTCAGCCATATTCTCAAATCTCGGAGAACAATATAACAAACAGTTGATAATTAAAAATGCGAAGGTTGCAAAGCATATTCTAGTAATAATCGCTTCTTTGGAGAAGCTGAGTTTGATTTCATTGTACCAAACCTTATCCGATTCATATAATAACACGTTTACAAAAAATTTCTTAATATTAACAAATTTGAAAACCATCTTATTGATCGTGTTTGAATATAAAACATAGATTGATTAAACTATGGGTATATATATATATATATATATATTGAAAAAAAAAAAAGCCAAAAATTGGGTATATGCAAATGATATGGCAATATATATATATATATATATGATAGTGATGATATTAGAGTCTCTAACTTACATCATATTGATTACTTTTATTTTATGACGAAGGGCTAGTGGTTGGAAATAATTATTTTCTCATTTCATAAATATTAAGGAAAAAAACTCCTAATACGAAAAAGAGTATACTCAAAACATACTCAGTTGATAGGATATTAGACTTTTCACTTAATAGTCGATCGTGAGTGCTCAAGTTTATTCATGAACATGAACCAACAAATTTTTATATTTATTTTTTTGTGATTGATCATTTTACTTTGTATAAATAAATTTTAATAGAGTTTAGTTTATTATAATTATTATCATCGAATTAAATAGCCCTTAAATTGGTTTTCCTATACTACCAATTAAGGATGATGTAAAGTTGATATCAATCGATTTGCAATCAAACTAGAACCAGAATCATTAACCCCATGAAAACCAAATTATCAAATTTGCAATATTATATATAATTTGGTCTTTGAGATAGGGTAGCCGTCAATATGTGTTACCAAATCTATAATAGCATATTCGCAACAATTGATATATATATATATATATATATGTTTTGATTAGTTAGTGACTTCCAAACTAACAAGGCTGCTAGGTGTAGTTGAGTTGGCAAAAAAAAAAAATTATGAAATCAAACCCTATACATGTTAAGCTTCAATTCCAAAACAAAGCAATAAAACCCTAATAAGTGAAACTGCTTGTATTTCTATCCATATGCCTTGAACTCCACATCAGCATCTACACAAACTATTTGACTTAATTAACTTAGATAACGCTTACCACTTCCACTTTCAATTTTTATTTCATATATAGAAAGGTTATCTGTTTAAAAATTATTATATCTTATAATTGAATTTAAATATATAAATATTTATTCACCAAAAATATACATAAATATTTCTGTTAAATATAAAATATAGTTCTAAATGTCATCATTTGGATATGGATAAAAATTATATATATATATATATATATATATATATATATATATATAATTAAACGGAAATGCTAGATGTCTGTCGAATTATATTTTTATTCCCATAATTTTTCTCTTTTTGTGAAGTGGGGGACAAAATGATAATTTATTCCGATAGATCTCTCCGAGCGAGACATTTAGCGCCATCCTTAATTAAATTATAGGTGTAATGACTGCAGGTAATCGATTAATTAGTGAAACCAAACAAATGTCAATACGCGGCGCCTAGTCGTGGACGGCATTCACATCATCTCCTATAAATCTCAGAAAAAAAAAAAAAGCATATATTTTCCTTAATTAATGTACTGAATCCATTCAACAAATCCCACGCTATCTCCTTCAGATTTTCATTCAGATTCATCACCACCCTTTTCTTTTCTTCTCTATCAATTCTTAATCTTGTCAAGAACAAAAGCTCATATATATATATATATATATTACCTTCATACATATATATCAGTGTCTGCGCCATGGCTAAAAACAAGAATTCAGATCTTTCGATGATTCTTCCAAGGGTTCTTATAGTCTCCAGACGAACCCTTCGCAAGAACAAGTTTGTTGATTTTGTGGGTTCGTTCCTTTTTCTTCTCTTTCTCCATTTTTTTTGTCTTCATGTTTTTTTTTTTTAAAAAACAATTTTGCATACATGAGTGGTCTATGCTCAATTTCCAGTATTATAGACACACCTGCATGCATGTTTTATGGTTAAAATCATCTTTTTGGTTGAGTGGAATCAATCAATTGTCTGTTGATGAAATCATTAACCAAAATAAGCAGTGAATATATGCAATGAATAATCCATTGTGAACGCTGATTCTTTGATTTTGTAGCAAAATGTTATGTGCCCATTTACTTTAAATAATATTCAAGTTTGATTCTTTGATCTTATTTTCTGATTGTTCTTTTTATGGTTTTGATATAATGAGCAGGAGAATTCCATCTAGATCTTATTGTAAGCTATGGAGCAGTGCCAGTGATAGTTCCAAGAGTAAGTGGAGTCCACATGCTGTTGGAGAGCTTCGAGCCTATTCATGGTGTCTTACTTTGTGAAGGTGAAGATATTGATCCATCCCTTTACGATGCAGAACTGTCAGGTATTTCACAGGAAGAACTTGAAGAAATCAAGAAAGTTCATGCAAGTGATACTGCCATTGATAGAGAGAAAGACACCATTGAATTGAGACTTGCAAAATTATGCCTTGAAAGAAACATACCATACTTGGGAATCTGCAGAGGTTCACAAGTCCTTAATGTTGCTTGTGGAGGTACATTGTATCAAGATGTAGAGAAAGAACTTTCCAAGAAAATACCTGAGCAACAAGAAAGAGTTATGCACATGAACTACGAGAATTATGATGGGCACCGCCACCAAGTGAAGGTTGTGGAAGACACTCCTTTACACCACTGGTTCAGAGAGTCATTGGAGGAGACTAAAATGGAAATTATGGTCAATAGTTATCATCATCAAGGTGTAAAGAGATTGGCTCAAAGATTTGTGCCGATGGCTTTTGCTCCTGATGGTTTGATTGAAGGATTTTATGATCCTGATGCTTACAATCCTGATGAGGGGAAGTTCATCATGGGTCTCCAATTTCATCCGGAGAGGATGAGGTGTCAAGATTCAGATAATTTTGACTATCCTGGTTGCCCAGCTGCATATAAGGTAAAATCAAGACTTCACTTTTCTTCTTGGTGTCTTTTATCTATGTTATACATAATAGTTGGCATGTTTATTAACAGAGAATTGTTGTGCAGGAATTTGTGAAGGCTGTAATTGCTTATGAGAAAAGGCTTAATTGCTCAACTTGCGTGCCGAAATCTCCCAAACTCAACCAGGAACAAGAGATAAAGAGAAAGACTATTGTCAGAAGTTTCTCAATTGCAAGAAACATGTACAACTCAGGAAGAGAAGTGCCTTTGGCCCAGGAACCTGAACTCGAAATCGGAGCAGAATTCCTTGAGGTTAGTGATAAAAAAACATTATAGTTTGAACATTGCAAATTCAAGTAAAATAAATCCTGGAAATGCTTTTTGTTTTTAAATTTTGCTTATACAATTGTTTCCCAGAAAGTGCTGCTAATGTCATATGTGCAATCATAGTAGTATACCATGAACAGCAATTATATACAAGATTTTAATGGCTGTAGGCAAACACTGCATTGAGCTTGCAGCAAGAGAAAAGGCTGAAGCAAATGGGTGCAACAGTAAGAAATGCTTCTGTGTACAGAGAAGGATTAAAGATGAATGAGGAGAGGGAAAGAGTTGCAAGGATTGTAATGGGGAAAATGTCAGTTGGACAACTATCTGATCTCATTTCCTTCTATCACATGATGGAAAATATATGTTCAGAGGTTTTGGAGAGGAAGCTTCAGGACCACCGCGTAGATGAAGAGGTTGAGTTCTAAATCAGAGTCCAAGTTGTTGCCTGTGCTTTGAAATTGTCTCAAAAGAAAATACAAGTCTCCTATGTCTTCTCCTCTCATTCCTTAATTTTCTGTGCTTTTTCAATAAGAGCTTGAGTTAATGAGAAGAAAATTTGCAGTTAGTATCAAAATTTTTCAATCTTGATTGTGTATTAGGGGTGTCACTTTTTATACATAGCTAAAACTAAGACCACAAATAACTTTCTAACGGTAAAGCATAACCAAGGAATGAAGTAAGCATCACCAGTTAACATTCATTTACAGTAAGACATTATTAAATCTCTATTCCCAACTGACAAATGGCTAAATGATTTGTTTGCTCACAAGACTAATGATCATGTTAGTTAGTATCTCTGCCATGCTTCTTTGGAGCATTTGGAGAAGTCGAAATGAATTGGTTTGGAGTGATACCCATAAATCTTCCATCCAAAATTGCTGTTTTAGCGCAGGAATTTCAGTGCGAATGGCTGGAGGCTCAAGTTTTGCCTCGGCCTTTATGCCACTTAAGTGAACTCAAGCAAGTAAACCCCCTAACAGCTGGCTTCCAATGCAGTGTTGGGGTTTGGCAGCCTAATGAAGGATTCTAGGGGATACTGCATTGCAGGAAGATGTCAGTGCAACTATAGAGGTGGGGATGCGAAATTGGCTGAAGCTCTTGGCAGTCATGAGGCACTCAGATTAAAGGTCTTCAGATCACCAACATCATTCTTGAATTCGATGCCTTAGGTGTTGTTACTAAAGTTTTAACAAGTTCAAGTGAATATCTTTATTCAGTTTGGTGTGATTATAGATGATTGTAATGCATTATTAGCTCGTATTAGCAATGCTCATGTTCAGTTTGTTGAGTAATCTACGAATTTTGCGGTTCATACTCTTTGCTAAAGCTGCAAGTTCTATGACAGATCAATGTACTTGGGATCTCACCCTGCTGGCTTTCTGGTTGTTCTTTTTCTCTTTGATATGAAATAAAACAACCCTTTTTTCTCTCTCTATATATATACACCTTGCCACATTATTTTCTTCCGATCACAAAAACTCAGCACACCTTGAACTCGGTGACTTGGCCGACGATTTTGTTATAGATCTCTACTGATAGCTACAACTATAAGAAATAGTCGACAGATAGCTATTGCACATACATTTGTTCATCATCATTGACCAAGTCCAATTTTTAATTTGTCACCGATTAACAGCTCATGCAGCTATTTAATATAATTAACGTGCAACAAAATATTTATTTAATATGATTAATGTGCAACACAAAATTCAAAACAGAACTTGGTTAATATATACCAGTACAATGTATTTTTCAATGCATCCTCACTCCATATGGCTCTCTAAGAATGAGAATAGTCTCATTATATGCATGACATAACTACAATTCCACAAAAATTATAATGAATGGTAAGTAACAATAATAATAAATAAATAAATAACAGCCTTTCACCTAATCAATCAGTCCCTTTCTAATTTCACAAAAAAAAAAAAAAAAAAAAAAACATTTTTAGCACATTACTCGGTCAGATAAACATACTAGTTAGTGTTAAAATACAAATCCGGGGCAGGTGCAAACTTGACAATACAAACTTCCTATCAAAATCCCCTTGGAATAAAAAAAATTACATGCTAAGACGGATCAGG
>CATIWO010166865.1:0-25871 GCA_949673435.1 Macaranga tanarius
CAAGCATAAGGCTTAATAGTTAATAACATAGTTCTGAACTAAACAAGAGAATTCGGCCCATATACTAAGCCCACACTAGTCTTCATGTATTTGGACTTGCAAAACATTAAACAAAGCCCATTTAGTTGTGTCTTCATATGGGTTAGACCTAACATGAGCAATTGGACTTCCTTGATTAGCCCAATATTGTATATAGCCAATTAAGGCCTCTTGAAGCTTCTCAGACCTTGACCTTGTAATTGGGCCTTGTGGCATGCTTAATGGATCCTTAGCTTTATCTTTGACTTTAACTTTGGTTTCCTTGTTGTCCTCTCCATCAAGCCCATCCAAACTATTACCAATGCAAATGCCACCACCATCTTTAAGCTTGGTCACGTCCATATCAGTTAGGGTTTAAAGAACTTAGTTTTCTTTAGGTTATAATCTTGATCAATTTATCTTTCTAATATGATCGAAGCAATCTTTGGGGTTGTGAAATCAAATTGTTCTTGGGTTTTCAAGATAGTAATTCATGGGTTTAAAATCATTAAGGTTCATGGTTCTATTCCTTAGAGGTTCTTAACATCCGATATCAGAGCTTTGGCTCTTAAATCAGGTTATTTATCCCTTTTCTTTAAGCTATTTGTTTGTTTTTCTTTGAGTTTGATTTGGTTCTTGATTGTGTTCTTAAGTTTTTTCTTGTATTCAGATTTTTGTTAAAAAAAAAAAAGAGAAAAGGAAAAGAAATAAAAAGAAACAAAAAAGAAAAAAAGAAGAAGAAAAGAAAACCAAAACAAAAATCTTGAGAAATCTGAAAACAACAAGGAATAATTTTGATTGGTTAGGTTATTTCTTGATTTGGTTAGGAAAGTGTTTGGGTTTTTTTTATTCTTGTTTTAGTGTGTTGTTTGACATATTAGGGTTATTAAAAGCTTCCTATTTCAGCTGACCTTGGAAGTTTCCTAAACCTTATGTGAATTTAGAAAGAATTTTATAATCCTACACAAAAGGGATTAGGCTGTTTTGGAAGGATTCAAAGGAAAAACCCATCAACTTGATTCTTATAAATACCATCTTATTTGAATTTTTTTCATCATTATTTATGTTCTTCTCCTTTTTATTCTCCTTCTTTGCGTGTTCTTCAAGTATTGGGCCGATTTAAGCAAATTTGGTGCGCATAGAGGTAACCTTCCTTCTTGATCAATTTTTCTTGTAATTCTTACTTCCTAAATTATTCCTTATTTCTTACATCAATTTTAAGTTCTAATTCGTTCTTTAGCTCAAAAATCTTGTCTTTATTACTATTTGGTTTGATTTGGGCTAAATTGCATCTTTCTTGTGTCTTCAATTAATTTTCATATTTTTCTTGCATCTCAATTATTTCTTTATATGTTATTTGCATCCTGTTAAAGTTTTCTTATGTTTTTTATTCCTAATTTTATTGACAACGTGGCTAATTGATTAATTTTTTTTTCTCATGCTTTGCCTCAACTAAGATCTTTAGATTTTAATTTTTGGTGCATTGTAAGTATAGTGATAAACTTGGTGTGTGGTTATTGATTCACATAAGAATACTTGAAAACAAGCTGAGTGGAGTGAGTTCAACCTTGTGTGATCATTATTGATTATGTGAAACATGAGTGAACATCCCTATTAATTGAGAGTATACACGTAAAGGAGTGACAGTAAGGTTCTTAATTTTATTTTTATTGCATACTAACATTTATTGCAACAATGTCAAGTGGTTCTAATGGAGGTGATAATATGCCAAATATTGGCATACCCACTGCACAAATGCATGAGAATAAGAGGGTACAACGAAGCATAAGGAATATGAATGAGTAAATAGAGATGTTACAACTAGACATGGCAGCCTAATGAAGAGACATGGAAACCAATCAACAAGCCATTCTAGAACAAATTAATACACTTGTTCTAGGTATGGGACATAGGCCGAATGTAGGGGTGAACGTGCAAGGCAATAATGGGCAGCAAATTGGAGTGAATGAGGATGAATTGGATGAGGGTTTTGAGGAGTATGATAATGCAGCCTATGGTGGGGTTGGTAGAGGCGTGGGTAAAGGAGTTAGGAGGTACCAAAATCTTAGTAGAGGTAGAGGGCACTTTGGTAGTGAGTTTGGTGGCTATGGGAACTATGATAATGTAGATAAAAATTTAGGTAGCATCAAGCTTAGGATTCCTACTTTTTTGGGGAAAACTGATCCAAAAGCATATTTGGAGTGGAAAAAGAGAGTTGATTTTATCTTTGATTGCCATAATTTTCCAGATGAGAAAAAGGTAAAATTAGTGGTCACCCAATTTAGTGAGTACGCTATAGTTTGGTGGGATCAATTGATGGTTAGTAGGAGGAGGAACTTGGAAGAGCCTATTGATAGTTGATCTACACTTAAGACTATCATGGGGGGCATTTTGTACCTAGGCATTACCATAGGGAGTTACATCAAAGACTCCAACCTTTGAGGCAAGGTAAAAAAAGTGTAGAGGATTACTACAAGGAGATGGAGATGCTGGGTAATTTGCATAGACCGTCCCTAACTTTTAACTCATAGCCCACCACCGTCCCAAACATTTAATTCGTAACTAAAAACTCCCTAAATTATTATTGAATTGTAACTAAAGTCCTTCCGACCATTTTTTTTGCCTAATCACTCACCAGAGCACTGACGTGGACACACTGACATGCCACGTCACAGCAACCATTATGATGACGCATCGCTGACGTGGACACCTCCAACATGTAGACAATGACATGGCAAAAAATATATATATAACTTTTTAATAATAAAAATATGACCATGTGGCAGCATTCTATTGGTAACAAACACCTATTATCAAAACCACTCTCACCTAGTACTTTTACCAAACACCTTACGTGCATCCTTTGCACTTCTACTTTGCCTTCTAATCACAATAATTCTAAATCCAAATCATAAAAATTCACCACCACCACCACCAACAACAACAACAACAACAACAACAACAACAACAACAACAATAATAATAATAATAATAATAATAGTAATAATAGTAATAATAGTAATAATAATAACAATAATAAAATAAAAGAAGCCGACAGCAGATGACAGCGGACAGCTTCAAATGGCTTCCAATTCCAATTACAACACCAACAAAAATATTCCTTCTAGTAATTACTCTTTTTTCCCATTTCAATTCAGGTCTATTTCCCTTTGTTTGATGGTTCTGTTTTGGTTTTTAAAAAAAACTTTCATTTCAATTCAATTTACTTATATATAATACTTAATAATTATGATAATTTAATTTAAGTTAACGATATATGATATATGATGCTTATTATTACTTAAGTGTCGGTTGCTTTTTTTTATTTGATTTGATTATTTAAGTAGATGAGAAGACACGCAAATCAGAAATGGCATCTTCTGGGGAGTCTCAGTTAGGATAAAAAAGATCTTCTCCTCCTCCTCCGGGTCCTTTTCCAATCCATTTGATTTCACTGTAATGACCGGCCTCCCTAATGTACCCTTTATTTTTTATTTTTTTTCCTTCCCCTTAAGTTTTATTTTCTTTTTTTTTTAATTTTAAAAAAAACAAGCATTCATATGATTGTTTCAGATTTTGAATAATGCCTTTGGTTTGATATATGTAGGACCCTACTATTAAGGACTTGGCTGAGCAGATTACAAAAGATCCTGCCTTTAACAAGATGGCTGAGCAGCTCCGAAATACTTTTTAGGATGTAGGAGGAGGAGCAGCAGCAGCTGAAGATCCTATCCCTCAATTTGACTCTCAACAATACTATCCCACCATGCAACAGGTTATGCAGAATCCTCAGTTTATGACTATGGCCGAACGCCTTGGTAATGCTCTCGTACATGTGTCTATGTCCACTACCTTCATTTATAGGCACGATAAATGAAGAGCAAAGTAGAAGTAGAATTTTTATAATTTGGACTTAGAATTATTGTGATTCAGAAGGCAAAGTAAAAGGGCAAATGATGTAGTTAAAGTTTTTGTTAAAAGTCCTAGGTGAGAGTGGCTTTGATAATATGTGTTTGTTACCAATAGAATGTTGCCACATGGTTATATTTTTTTATTATTAAAAAATTATATATTTTTTTACCATGTCATTGTCTACATATTGGAGGTGTCCATGTCAGCGACACATCAGCATGAATATTACTGACGTGGCATGTCAGTATGTCCACGTCAACGCTCCGGTAAGTGATTAGGCCAAAAAATGGCCGGAAGGACTTTAGTTACAATTCAATAATAATTTAGGAAGTTTTTGGTTACGAATTAAATGTTTGGGACGGTGGTGGGCTATGGGTCAAAAGTTAGGGATGGTCTGTACAAAATACCCTAGAGATGCTCATGACTAGAGTTGATTTGGAGGAGGATAAGGAAGCTACTATGGCACGCTTCATTGGTGGGCTTAATAAAGAAATTACTGATAGGGTAGAGTTGCAACACTATGTGGAGCTTGAGAAGTTAGTTCACCTTGCCATTAAGGTGGAAAAGCAACTAAAGCCTAGAGGGGTAGCAAGGTTTGAGTATAAGGGTGCTACAAGTACTAAACCAAATTTGTCTAAATCATGGAAAGAAGGTAAGAAAGGTGATGATAAGGATGTTTCCAATGAAAATAAAAGGAAAAGCATTTCAGGCAGCAAAGATACATCTTAACCCAAAATCAACAAAGAAACGAATAAAGACATATAATGTTTCAAATGTTTGGGTCGTGGCCATATTGCTTCACAATGTCCAAACAAGCGAACAATGGTAGCTAGAAAGCATGGGGAAATCGAAACAGTAAATGAGAAGAGTGACAATGAAGATGGGGGAATACCACAATTGAAAGATGACATTGATGATGGCATTAAATGTCCTATAGGAGGTGAGCTCTTGGTGCCTAAACGCACACTAAGTGTTCAAATGAAGGAAGAAGATACCTTGGAATAGCAAAGAGACAACATTTTCCACATAAGATGCCATGTACAAGGTAAGACTTGTAATGTTATTATTAATAGTGGTAGTTGTACAAATGTTACTAGTACTTTAATGGTTGACAAATTGGGTTTAAATCTGATTCCACATTCTAGGCCTTATAAATTATTATGGTTAAATAATTATGGTAAGATTAAAGTAAATAAGTAGGTTATTGTACCTTTCACAATTGGTAAGTATTCAGATGAGGTGCTATATGATGTAGTACCAATGCATGCGAGCTGTATCTTATTAGGTAGGCCATGGCAATTTGATAGAAAGGCTGTCCATAATGGCTTTCAAAATAGGTACTCATTTGTAAAGGATAGGATAAAAGTTACATTGACACCTCTTTCTCCTAAGGAAGTGTATGAAAAATAATGTAAGTTAGAGAGGGAGAGGAGCGAGTGAGGCCAAAAAAGAGAGTGAAAAACTAAATAGTGAGATTCGGCCTAAAGAGAAACCAAAGGTAAAGGGTAGTTTTCTGGTTAGGGAAAGTGAAGTTACGCATGCATTACATTCAAGTAAGATGTTATTTATTGTTACTTATAAGGATGTTTACTTGAACACTACTGAACCTGATCTTTCTTTACCAAGTGTGTTTGCTAACCTTTTACAGGAGTTTGATGATGTTTTTTCCGCAGAGATGCCAAGTGGCTTACCACCTCAACGAGGGATAGAACATTAAATAGACTTCATACCTGGGGTAGCCATACCAAATAGACCAACCTATAGAAGTAATCTTAATGAGACAAAAAAGCTTCATAGGCAAGTGGATGAACTGATGTTAAAAGGATATGTGCGTGAGAGCTTAAGTCCATGTACGGTTCCAGTGATTTTGGTTCCAAAGAAGGATGGCACATGAAGAATGTGTGTTGACTGTCATGCAATCAATAAAATAACGGTAAACTATCATCATCCTATCCCTAAGTTAGATTATATGCTTGATGAGTTGCATAGTGCTTATTTTTTTACTAAGATTGATTTGCATTTTGGTTATTATCAAATTCGCATGAAAACTGAGGATGAGTGAAAATGGCTTTTAAGACTAAGTATGATCTTTATGAGTGGTTAGTTATGTCATTTGGGCTTACAAATGCATCTAGTACTTTTATGAGATTAATGAACCATGTCTTACGTGATTGTCTTGGTAAATTTGTAGTTGTATATTTTGATGAAATTTTGGTTTATTCTAGGTCCATTGATGATCATGTCTTATATGTGTATAGGGTGTTAAAAATTCTTAGGGTAGAAAAGTTATATGCCAATTTGGAAAAGTGTAGTTTTTGCATAGATAGGGTCAATTTTGTTCATTTTATTGTTAGTTCTTAGGGTCTAGAGGTTAATGAAGAGAAGGTTAAAGCAATTAAAGAGTGGCCGACACCTAAAAACATTAGTCAAGTTAGGAGTTTTCATGGGTTAGCTAGTTTCTATAGGAGGTTCATTAAGGACTTTAGTAGTATAGGTACACCTTTGAATGAAACTATCAAGAAAAATGTTGGGTTTAATTGGGGTGATGCACAAGAACATGCTTTTAATTTTCTTAAAGATAAGTTGTGCAATGCTCCTTTGTTGGTTATACCTAACTTTGACAAAACCTTTGAGATTGAGTGTGATGCTAGTGGCATTAGAACTAGGGCTATTTTGATGCAAGAGGGCAGACCTATATGCTATTTTAGTGAAAAGCTAAATGGAGAAGCTCTTTGGTACCCAACCTATGACAAAAAAAACTCTATACTTTGGTTCAGGCCTTGCAAACATGGCAACACTACTTATGGCCTAAGGAGTTTGTCATACACACGGATCATGAGAGTTTGAAGCATCTTAAGGGGAAAGACATGCTGAACCGATGACATGTAAAGTGGATGGAGTTCATTGAGACATTCCCATATGTGATCAAGTACAAAAAAGGTAAGGAAAATGTGGTTGCTGATGCGGTATCTCGAAGTTATGCTTTACTTACTACTCTTGATTCTAAATTGTTGGGCTTTGAGTTCATAAAAGAGTTATTTGTGAGTGATAGTGATTTCAGTAATGTGTTTACAACTTGTGCTAATGGGTCTATTTTTAATGATTTTTATGTATTTGAGGGTTTTCTCTTTAAGAAATATTGCCTATGTATTCCAAATTGTTCTTTACAAGTTATATAAGTTAGGGAAGCACATGGGGGTGGTTTAATGGGTCATTTTGGGGTGCAAAAGACTTATGATATTTTGATTGAGCATTTTTATTAGCCATGCATGAAATGTGATGTGCATAAAGTTTGTGGTCAATGCATTGTGTGTTTGAAGGCTCAGTCCATATTGCAACCCCTTGGGTTATATACACCTTTATCTATTCTTGATATTCTTTGGATAGATTTGTCTATGGACTTTATGCTTGATTTGCCTAGATCTAGGAAAGGTAGAGATAGTATATTTATTATTGTGGATGGGTTTAGTAAGATGGCTCACTTTATACCATGTCATAAGAGTTATGATGCTATTCATATTACTGACTTGTTCTTTAGGGAGGTTGTGCATTTGTATGGGGTACCTAGGACTATTATTAGTGATAGAGATGTTAAATTTTTGAGTTGATTTTGGCATGTGCTATGGGGTAAGTTAGGAACTAAGTTATTATTTTCTACTACTTGCCATCCACAAATAGATGGACAAACCGAAGTTATGAATAGAACTTTGGTTCAATTGCTTCGTGATTTGATTTCTAGGAATTTAAAATCTTGGGATGATTTGATGCCATATGTTGAATTTGCATACAATAGGGTTATTCATATCACCACACATACTTCACCATTCGAAGTTGTATATGGTTTTAATCATTTAACTCCTATTGGTTTGATTCCTTTGCCTCTTAACAAGTTTGTTAGTGTTGATCGTTCTTCTAAGGCAGATTTGGTTAAAAAGCTACACAAGCAAGTTAAAGAGAGAATTAAGAAGAAAAATGCAAAAGTGGCTGAGAGAGTTCACAAAGGATGAATTCCAATGGTTTTCCAACAGGGAGATTGGGTTTAGGTTAATTTTTAAAAGGAAAGGTTCCCAAATCAGAGAAAGTCTAAGCTAAGTCCAAAGGGTGATGATCCATTTCAAGTTCTTGAGAGGATCAATGACAATGCCTATAAGATTGATTTAAAAGGTAAGTATAATGTGAGTGGCACGTTTAATGTTGCTAATTTGAGTCCTTTTGATATAGGTAATGAGCTTGATTCGAGGATAAATCATCCTAAAGAATGAGGGAATGACATAGACATGACCAAGCTTGAAGATGAAGATGGTGATAGGCTTAATGGAGAGGACAGCAAGACAATCAAAGATAAAGCTAAGGATCCATTGAGCTTGCCATAAGGACCAATTACAAAGTCAAGATCTAAGAAGCTTCAGGAAGCATTAAATGGTTTTATGCAAAGTTAGCCTAGCCAAAGAAGTCCAATTGGTCATGAAGGTGCTTTGTTTAATGTGTTGCAAATCCAAATACATGATGGCACCACTAGCACACATTAATTTCTGGCAACCGAGAAGAAGCCAATGTGCCAGCAAGTACTGGCGAGCATCGAAAGGGTAGCCTACCAGCTACAACTAGCGAGCGCCAGTCCTTCGATTCTGCATTAGGGTTTTTGGCTATTATAATTTATATGACGGCTAAGTGTAATAGTTAACACTATCCTTATTTCCTTTATTATTATTAGGGTTTATTGTGTTGGGTTGTTATAAAAACCCTAGATATTGGTGTGTTTTAGAGATACTGAAGTTGAATAAAATTATCATTGTTCCTTTGAATATTTGCCTGAATTCTTGAATTCTTATTGAATGCACAAATCACTTATCAAGGAATTGATCTATCTTTGTGGCGTACTAAGGGTTGGGGTTTAAAGAACTTAGTTTTCTTTAGGTTCTAATATTAATCAATTTATCTTTCTAATCTGATCTAAGTGATCTTTGGGTTGTGAAATCAATTTATTTTTAGGTTTTCAAGATAGTAATTCACGGGTTCATAATCATTGGGGTTCGTGGTTCTATTCCTTGGAGGTTCTTAACATGATGACCACATCATCGACCCACAATAAGTTAGAGGAGGTAATGATGATTAAAATCTACCTATGATTAGAAATCCTCTTTACCAACATAATAGCAGTCAAATGAGGACTATAAGGGATTGTTTAGGATGCACCAATATTCCTCAAGAGTAATCTCCAATTGGTCATCCATCAATTGTAGCAAACAACTTTAAGATCAAACCATCCATAGTGCAAATGACTCGAAGGTCTTAATTTTATGGACCTGAAGCTCCTATGGCATATATGACTTGATTTATTTACTATTATGCTACACTTAGGGTGAATGGTGTACCGGCAGATGCTATACGTCTTATACTATTTCCGTTTTCACTCAGGGATAAGGCAAAAATGTGGTTTATGAGATTACGTCCTCAATCCATTCATACATAGGATGAGATGTACACAATTTTTTTCGACAAGTATTTTTCACCAACTAAGGCATTGTAAATAAAGTTTAAAATCAATTTTTTTCATGAAAAGTATTTCTTCAACAAGTATAAGTGTTAGGAATACTTCAAGGATTTGCAAAGGAGATGTCCTTCACACCTTATTCAACCTTAAAATTCAATGTAATCATTCTATAAGGGCATCAATCCTACATTTAAATGCAATAGCAACTCATAATATGCAGGCTCAATTTGGAATAAGACACCCCGAGGAGCTGCTAGATGTAATCAAAGAAATTACTATAACCATGTAAATGTGGATCAATGAAAGAGCTATGGCTATGAGGAAGAGTAGCATAGTTGACATGGATGAGATGACTATGATGAAGGCTCAGCTTGATGCTTTAACTAAAGAGATGAAGAGTATGCAGATCAATATGAATTCACCAATAGTTTATGAGTTATGCCATGTAGGACATGCCTTTTATGCAAAATAATAAGAGTGTGAATTTTGTATAAGAAAGGGGCAATCTTTATGACAGCATATACCTTTCATGGAGAAATCATCCTAATCATTCATAGAGAAATCAAGGTGTGCAAAGGGAAATAAAACCACAAATCCCATCAGGTTTTAGAAATCCAAATTTTCAACCTTTGCATCAACCACTACCTCAAGAAAACACTTCATCAATAGAGTGCAAGATGGACAAGCTCGTAGAGATGATGGATAAGAGGATGACTATGTAAGATAATCACATTCAAAGGATAGAGGCAAGCTTTAAGCAATTAATTAATGATATTCATCAAGAACCTAAGAGTCATATTACCTCCATCCATAATCTGAAAGTTCAAATGGGGTAAATTGCAAGCTCGTTATCTACATAAAATTAAGGGGCTTTGCTAAACAACACCGAGACAAATTCAAAAGAATTTGTTAGGACTATTACCTTGAAAAGTGGAGATGAATTTGAAGAGCATAAGGAATCCTTGTCATATAAGGAAAAGGAGCCATTCGTTTGAGATAAATCCAAGCTAACAAAGGAAAGAAAGCTTAAATAAGTTTAAGAGATGGAAGCTCAAATTAAGGCACATGAGCCTCCATTACTTTTCCTCAAAGAGCTTGGAGTGGAAAGCAAAAGAGGATTCATGAGAAATTTATAGGAATGCTTAAGAAACTACATATTGACACAACTTTGTTGAAAGCACTAGATCAAATGCCTTCATTGGCTAAGTTTTTTAAGGGTTTACTAGCTAACAAAAGGAAGCTTAAGGAGTTAGAGACCTTATCATTAAATGAAGAATGTAATATTATCATCATGAAGGAGTTTCTACTAAGCTTAAGCCTAAATGCAAAAGTCTCTACATTCTTTGTGCTATTGAGAATATGACCATTCCAAAGTCATTATATGATTTAGGGACAACAGTCAATTTAATATCCTTATCTACCTTCAAGTAGTTAGGTTTGGAAGAGGTGTGCCCTAGTAAAATGAGCTTATAATTGGTAGATAAGTCTACCATAAAACCCTTAGGTGTTGTGGAAGATGTAGATGTGCAAGTGGGTAATTTTATATTCCCTACGGACTTTATCATTCTAGACTTTGAAGAAGATGTATCCCACCCACTCATACTTGATGCCATTCCTCTACACTTCACAAGCTATTATTAATATGTGTAAAGGCATTATTACATTGCAAATTGGAGAGGAAAGCTAATTCTTTAATGCTTATCAAGAACCTCATGATGAAGATATATATATATGAAGATTAAAGTCATGGATGATGATAAGATTGGTGAAAAGAGGCACAAAAAGGAAAAAATGAAAGATTTTGACATAAGGGATAAGGACTATAAAACTAAAGATGATGGAGGAGGTGTTGATACCCGAGTTTTAACACTCCGTCAGAACAGTCCAATGATGAAAACAATTCATTAGAGAATGCATAAAAATTATAGTTGGAGACTAGAAGTCGTGCTTTGACCACCCAGAACCCTAAAACTAAATCTTTTTTTGTCTCCAAACTAATAAAGTTCTAAAGTTTGATATGAGTCCGAAGACCCTCAAAAAGGACTGCGAGTGATATAACTATTATTAATCTAACTAACAAGAACTATAAAAATCTATTGAAATCTTGCTCAAGGATCTATCTATCATTTAGTTATCTAACAACTAAGAACTCTAATTATTAAAGGAAGAATTCACAACTCTCTCAAGAAGCAAATTCAAAGAAAAGCTATCACAAGAACTTTAAATAATTCGAAATCTTTATTAAAAATCAAGGCTAGCGAAAATTTGAGTTTAATACATATATATATAAGTTGCTTCTAACCCTAAAGGACTAAACAAATCCTTTTAAGTATAAGATATTAACAACTCTTAAGACTAGAATAATAAATGACTACTCTCCTAATTAGACTAGGATAACAAATAAATGACTACGCTCCTAATTAGACTAGGATAACAACTATAATCAAATAACACAAAGAGTTGGCCGAATTAATGTAACTTGGGCTTCCATATGCATATTTGGCCAAGTATGAATTTTAGACTTAGAAATAAAGCCCAACGCGTGCTCTTTGCTACCCTTAGCCCAATTCATTTATTTGGACTCCTTGTGGCCCAAGTAAGCCCTTTTAATTCTTCATATTGAATTAAATGCACAAATATTGAGCTAAAATCCATGCTTGGCATGTTGTTGACCTTTAACTTTGCTTAGGCCCTTCTTTATAAGCTCCAAATGACTTTGAACAGGCCCTATAATTGCTTCTTTCATCTTCTTGGCTCTTGCTCATGTAATTGGGTCTCCATCATAGCTCAATGGATCCAAATTCTTCTTATTTACTGAAGTCATCCCATGATCATTCACATCAGCGATACCTTAAGAAACCTGAAAAAGCCCAACCAAAGCATAAGAAAGCTCATGCCTATCATGCTTATAGGCACATGCCCATGAGTAAATTTTGGTCTGTCTATAAATTCAGACCTCTTCTTCATTTTTTTTGCGAGACCTTTTTTTAGAAAGTCTACCTAAACTCTCCTGGATTGAAGACTTAGGATACCCATTTGGACTAAACCTATAGCCTTTTCTTCTTTTCAGGCTTATTTTTAGATCCATTTGAACCAAACTAAACTCTATCTCCATCAAAGCACGCTTCAAGAGGTATACAATTGCATTTTCACGTCACTCTACATGTTTTTAAGGCAACGCTGGCTTAAAAATTGAATTTTTAAGATTTTTTCAAGTCTTGTTTAACAAAAGGCCTACCTAAAATTAATTGTGAGGACCCAAATCATTTTTGTACATTTATTTATTGTAAAAATACATTCTCTCTACTCATACTCCTTCTTTTTATTTTATATAATTGTATTATGACTTATGATGAGAACTGGTTTGAAATATAATATGTGATGGAGGAGAAGAAGGGGGATTATTCGGGAGTGTTTACTTTATTTTTTTATTTAATTTGTGATTTTTGATGTTGGTTTGTGCATTTTTAATGATTTTAATGGGTCCTATACACTTGAGTTTTTACCTATTTATTTGAATCGTTGTAAGTTTGTATTTTTAATATCCAAACTTATTTTTTTATGTGTTTTAATCTTAAAAATTATGTTTTTAGATTAAAGTTTGTATTTTTATGGCACTTTTAGTATTTTTCTTTATTTCGGTATAAAAATTCATTTTTGTATATTTATATTACATTTATTTTATGTAAATTTACATCTTGTGTGTAAAGCTTACATTTTTTACATATAAAGCTTGTATTTTTCCATTAAAAATTATATTTTTGCATCATTTTTTTAGCATTTTATGTGAGCGTTGCACTTTTCATGTCAAATTCTCATTTTTAGTGCAAAAATTACATTTTTAGGCCATATCATATATTTTTATTACTTTTTCATAATTTTTATTTAAAATATTATATTTTTCATTTCAAGCTTGCATTTTTATTTAAAAGTTATATTTCTATGTAATTTTCCATGTCAAGGAAGTGCTTTTAGGTCAAAGTTTGTATTTTTACATCATTCTTGATATTTTCATAATTTTCCATATAAAAATTACATTTTGTTATATAAAATGTTGCATTTTGGAATAAAGGTTGAATTTTTGCATATTTTCTTGTATTTTCATTATTTTTAATTTAAAAGTCATCTTCTTCGTAAAACTTTTATTTTAGGCTAAAAAATTGCATTCTTATTTTACTTTTTTCCATTTTCATGTAAAAATCACATCTTTTATGTTAAAATTACATTTTTATTTTTATTTTTTTTGCATTTTCATATTATTTGTGTAAAAATGGCTTTTTTAGGTTAATCCTTTCATTTTTATTTTCATTCTTCACATTTCATAATGTACTTAGCATAAAGTTTACATCTTTCATTATTTTAGTCATTTTCATTTCATTTTTTATTTATAAATTGCGTTGCATATTTAAAGTTTGCATTCCTATTACATAATCCCTGTTTTAATGACATAGTTATCATAAAAGTCACATATTTAATCCATGGCATCAAGAGAATTCATTTTTGTATCATAAAAATGTTATGTTTTTACATTATCTTTCACTTCTAATTATTTTTTGCATTAAAATTTTAATTTTGGCATTAAGCATGTATTTTATTCACTCTTATTAAAATTTTCATTTTTACATTTCACATTTCCAAAGTGTGTAACTCCTATCTCTATAAATATTTTTGGGTCTTTGGCATTATTTATTTGTTCAATTATTTATTCGCTTGCTAAATTGAATTACCATTTGTTTAGTCAATGTATAATTCAATGCTATTACTTGATTAATATGATTGATGAATGTTTTATTTATGATGAATATGATGCTTTTTGGATGGATGCATGATGTATGATGAATGATTTGCAATGCTCCTTAGATCTAGGACTAGATTTATTTTTTTCACATTTTTTTCTTTCGGATGTATTTATTAGGATTGATCAAATATTTGTATCCTCAATCCATTTCCCCGTTATTTTTCTTATTTTAGTGAATGGCTATGTATATTGTGTGCTTATTGTGAATGTTGTGGATGTTTTCATTATATATGTCATCATGAAACCGAAACCAGGGTGATGCAATAAGCATCTAGGTGTTGTATAATAAGAAATGGTCAAGTAGAAACCACTTCCCGAACTCAGAATCTCTGATAAGTGGAATAAAATTTGCACATTACTAGGAATTTATTTCCCATTTTTGAGTGATCGGGTGGTGACTCCAATTGCACGAGGCTTCTACAGGAATACCTAAAAAAGAATTCTCGATCCGCCCTCTTGAAAGGTGTATTCGGCCTAATCTGATACCGCAGTTACGAATCACATGTGTTGCTCGACAAAAACTGACTCGCTCATGGGGGGACACTCAACCAAACCAATTAAAGATTGTAAGTCAAAGCCACCTTCAAATCCTTTCTTTACGTGGTGCAATTAAGGGCTTAAATTCTAAAGACAAAAAGGATGAGAATTATACTACATAGAGACCCAAAAAAAAGGGTGCTTGCAGTTATATATGTAGAGTACATGCTTTAATCGTCATAATGACTTGGCAATGATCTAACTTAAGAACTTAAAAATAAAGTACTTATTGGAAGATAATCCAACCATTTTCTTACCTTTTTTAGTTTTTCTATTAGTTTTAGTTTTGATTTTTAGTTCTGTACTATCCCACTAATTGAATTTCATTTTTTAATGTATGTTAATTAAGAAGGAATGAAAATTAATGAAGACATACATGCGAACATTGAGGACAATATTCAATTTAAGTATGGAGGGAATATTTCTTACTTTTTCTTAGTTTAGTTTGTTTTGTTTATTGCTTAGTTTAGATTTAGTTTAATTAATCTAAAAATTGCAATAAATTTTAGACTTTTTAATGCATTTCTAAGTTATTTAGATATACTAGATTTAAGAGGACAATATTTAATTTAAGTATGAAGGGAATATTTCTTACTTTTACTTAGTTTATTTTGTTTTGTTTATTTCTTAGTTTAGATTTAGTTTAATTAATATAAAAATTGCAAGAAATTTTAGACTTTTTAATGCATTTCTAAATTATTTAGATATACTAGATTTAGGTTAACAAATGAAAATTGCTATAATATGTAGAACTTTTTTAATGTTAACTCCAATTTTCCTACCTCATATGTTGCTGCAATTCTTCAATATTATGAGTTGTATATATTAGTTAAATTTTTTAGTACAATCATAACTTAATTTAGTTCTCGTGAATTAAGATTAGAGGTTAAGATTGAGTATTAGAGTTTAATTTGACTTAAAAAGTACTTTTCTTTTGAGTGAGTAAAAGGTGTGTCAAATACTATTTCATGGAGAGTTTATCTTAGCTGAGTAATTTAAAATATTAAAACCGCCTTTAATTATATGAGTTATGGTAGAAACTAACTAATAAGACGAGATGGAGTATAAGACATACTCGCTAAATTAAGATAAGATAAGATAGGATAAGATAAGTAACTAAGGTGAGATGGAGCATAAAACGCACTCACCAGATTAATGCAAGATGGAGCGTATAATGCCCTTGCTTAAATTTGATAATTTTAAGTGCTTCAATGCTTATAAATATTTTTCTAAAGCTTTATGCTTAAAGAAAATTGCAAGTATAAGTAAAGATATATAATTAGTTAGCTATTATTTTTTAGGTTTGAGGGATTTATAAAATTTAAAATTATTTAAATTTGCTTACAATCTATGAGTTTTATTTTATGGATCTTTTATTAATGTCATTGAAAAGTGCTATCTTTTGGTTAATTTTAATCTTTAGTTTTAGTGCATAAGAGCTTTGTTAAGTATGTACATAGTATGTTTAAATGTAGTTTTACTTTATGGAATTCCCTAATCTGCATGATTTGTGATGTTAATGAAGTTTTTGCTTTAGGACAAGTAAAAAGTTAAGTGTGAAGGGAGTTGATAAATCCATATTTAGAGTTTATTTTGAGTTAATATTTAGATAGTTCTATGGATTATTGTGTATATATTTGATTAATTTTAGTTAAAATATGCTTAATTAGGATTCATATAGGACTATAGCATATAATTTAAGGTATTATATTAGGTTTAGAATGCATAATCTAATTAGAGTTAGAAAAAAAATCTTTAAAGTTTAAGATTAGTTTGTTAATATTTTAATTCATATGCATTAAATGTATTTTAGTAGTATTTGATGTTATTTTTCATATTTTGTAAGGTTAACCAAGTTTGAACTGGATTAGGATTGATTTGGAGTACAAAGGAAATCTAGTTTAATGAGGATGAATTGCTAAAAAGAGGCATGGCTATGATCATGATCATGCCTATATACCTGAATGTTTGAAGAATATTACTCTAGTGAAGTATGGCTATGATCCGTGCTAAAGGGAAGCACAACTATAATCATGGCCATGCAACATCACCTGAAAGATATCATATTCCAATCGAAGATGCAGCACGACCATGATTATGGCCTTGTGTGGCATATAAGCAATATAGCATGCTTCAGTATTTTGATTATAACTTACTTTACAAAACTTGGATTAAGGTTATTTAAGATGTTATCGAAAGTTAACACAAAGGGCTACAAGTTTTCTTACTATGGTGTTTAATCCAGATTTGAAAATATACTAAAATTGTGGGGCGTAAGACTGTTTCTAGGACACAACAACTCACGACTGATTGATATAATGATAAATATCAGCGCATATAGTACTAAAAGTTAGTAAGTCCATATCGATGTTTGGGGTTGGGTACACATATTACCTTGTAGACACAAGCTGGTAAATGTGTATAGTCGATGCCAGGGACCAGATACACATGTTACTTTAAAAATGTAAGTTGGTAAATATGTATAGCCGATATCAGGACCAGGTGTACATTTTACCTTATAGATGTAGGGTTGATGAGTGTGCATAGCCATTACCTGGGGCTGGATACACATACTACCCTATGATTGTAAAGTGAATAAATACGTAAGTATGTATGGTCATTGCCTGGGGTCAGATATACATTCTCTCTTGTAATGTAAGACCCTATTCAAAGTATATGTTGTTTTGTTGCCTAGGGCCAGAAACATGTATTAATTAGGATTTGGCATTTAAGTTAATATTGCTCTAAGTGTTGATTACACTTAAGATATCATATGCATACTGACTTATTGGTATTGTGTTCTGTCGTACTAAATTCGATATCACAGTAATATGTGTATAGTTTACTTTAACAGTGCTATTATGATCTTATATCTAAATTGTGTGTTTGAGCTTTCATCTTTTGAGATTCATTAAAATATTTCATTTATGGTTAATTTATTTACTCACTGAGTATTTTCCACCGGAAATACTCACCACTACTTTTTATTAAATTTTTCAGAGTTGACTAATAGTCGGGAAGATAGCTAGATATTTAATAAGGGAAGCAGGAGCTATGGAGAATCTCAAGAATATTATATAGATAGAATATTTAGTAATAGTATGTTATCGGTTTAAACAGTTATAAATTAATGATTTGTTTTGCGAGATTTGTGTATAATGGTGATGGAGCAATTTTGGAATGTATTATATTCATATGATTAAGAATTAACTAGTTGATGATTAAGAAAGAAGTAATACTCGACCACATCAATACTTAAATTAGAAAGGCCAAGTATGTGACATTCTAACAAGGGTAGTGGTGGGGTTAGGTATTGCAAAATTTACTTCCAATTCAATCAAAGATGAGTTATGCCTATATAAAGGACCTTTGGGGGCATGGAAATCATCATCATATGTATTCAAGCCAACGTCTCAAACATCCATATCATTCTTTATATTCAAAACATTCATTCATTAGTTAGGATTAGTTTTCAATTATAAGATCATTGTTTATGGAGTTCATGCATTCAAAGGGCTTCAAGATTAAGTCAATGGAGTTTTTAACCTTTTCTTCTTAATTTTATTTAAGATGTTTGCAAGAATTTCTATGAGCTTGATATTATTAAGCTAGATTTTCATTATGTACTAGGATGGATCTAAGTAGCTTAGGGATGTATTAACTCTTACTTTTTGCTTTAATTTAAGTTGATTTTTTGTATATGAGTTTTATTCTTGTGCTTAATTATATTCAATTATAAATTAGGGTTAAAGTATGTTGAGAACGAGAGGAGATGCATGCTTTATGCTTGTTGTTTATGTTGAATATTCATATAAGTGTTATGAGCTCGAGAGGAGATTAATGCTTAAGGCATAGAATAAAATTTATTGATACTAATTGAGCTAATAGACCTTTTAATTATCAATATTGCATTATTCATCATTGAACTTAAGTTGAATTAATGATTTATTAGATTATACTTAGAGAGGTGAGAGTCCATAAGATATAACTAATAATTAAGTTAATTAAACAAACTTATAATTGCTTGAGAGAGAATTATAACTATATTAGTTGATGAGCATTATATGTATAAATAAAACTTAAGTTAAAGTGGTTTGTTAATGAGTTGATATTTGAGCCAAGTAAAAGGTGAAGTTTTAGAATATGAATTCGTCATTTATTAATTGTTAAGTATTTATTTGCATTAGTTTCATTAGTTTTAGTTTAAATTTAGGTTTAATTTCAGTAATTATGGTTTATACCTAATAAAATTCAACTTAATTTGATTTATTTAGACAAATAATTAACTAATTAAATTAGTACTCAACAACTAATCCTCGTGGGAATGACAATCCTACTTAGTCACTATATTACTTGAGCATTTGTGCGCTTGCGATTAGCACCTATCAAACATTAGCTTACTATTATTGTTTTGTAAATTGGTTAGTAATAAAAATGGGAACAATAATAGTATATTTATATCTAGTCTGATTTGAATGATCTAATACAGGTTGTAATAGCATAATGACTGATGTTTGATGTTTTACTCTAGCTTAATCTTATTAGCAATGATATTTAGCACATATTGTCTTTGGAACAACGATTGGTATATGCAAAATCTTTGGAGCATACATCAGGTATGATTTGCCTTTTAGGGGGCTTAGTGCTTTTTTTTTTTTTTTTTTGACAGAAGGGGGCTTAGTGCCATGCATATGATTAGCAGTTTATTATTGGCTACTCAATATCATCATGTACCTAAGATGTTAGTTTTCAACATAATCTTTAGGATATATATGTAAAATGAGTATATGAAATAAACTTTTAGATGTGATTTCTAGTTTATTCCATCAATTTACTATGATTAAAACTATATGTTTGTATTAGAATTGTTATATTATATTAAAGTTGGCTTTTATTATGATACATATGCATATATTGAGAAATTTTACAAATGTTATTAAGGTAAATTTTTAATATGCATATCTAGTAGCAGAAAATTAGTATTTGTTCCGACTTTTTTAAATATTGTTAACCACTCACTAAGTATTTTATATCATTCCTTAAATTTTAATGTTTTAAATCTTATGGTGAAATAGCTTTGCTTGTTTCTTAGAACTTTGCTTTTCACTTGTCTTCTACCTAGTGTCTATAAAAGGTTGTGCCAACAACTTAATTAGTATCTTTTGTCATTTTGATTTGTACATGTTATATATTCAAGTTAGCAATTGTACCTGTAAACTTAAAATTCCTTAGTTCTCATGAGAGACTTAATTAATATGTAAAGAAAATAATTATAGCTTGTTTTGGAACCTAAAGCTTGTAGCTTAGTATGTTAATAATTTTTTTTATTTAACCAGTTGCATGTTGAGTATCCATCATTAGTTAGAAAATTGCATTTATTCATTAGCCAGCAGAATATATGTGATATTAGTCTTAAAAAAAATTATTGTTTTTCCTTAGAACTTAATGAGTTTAGTTTGTTCTTTAAAAAAAAAAAAGAATTTACTCTGTGATATAACTCTTCCTATCTTCCTTAATCTCTTAAGTTCCAACTCTTTTTATCTTTTTTCATTTACTCGAAAAAAATTAAATATGAAAATTTTTGTTCTATTTGTTTAATCTCTAAAAACATATGCTTATATTTTCATATGGGAGAAGGAATTTATTGGTAACGAATTTCAAAATGCTAAAATTGTAGGTTTTGAAGATAGATGTCTTGATTATATTGTTTTAGTGGTTTAAATTCAGTAGAGTTTTAATTTTTCATATTTCTATTTGCTATTCATTAAATAAAAACTTGTTATAATATGAGAAATCAAAATTTTTAAGCTCTAGTTTTGTGGAAAGTAACAAAATAAATGTAAATTTTTTATTAGTTAATGCAAGAAAATAATGTTGGAGATTTTTACTTGCACATATGTTCAACAATTATATAAGTAATATATAATCAGCGTGTTTTGCATCTTACCAATAGAAATGTAGCATGTATACAGTTAGATGTAATACATTTAAAATAGACAATAATTTTCCAACTCTCCTTCCTATTTCATTTCATTTCATTTATACACTGCAATTATAGACTTACATGCCTGGCTAGTTGCAACTGGAATACTACGCCCAATTATGAACATATTTGATTTCAAATTAAATACAGAATGATGGAAACACATTCTATAATTTTAGAATAACGCATATGGATCTTATTTTTGCGATAATAATATAACTCAAAAAGTAAAAATATACTCCTGTTAAGTACTAATTAATAGAAAAAGAAGACACTAAGATAACCATTTGAAAATAGGTTTATTTCGGATTTTTCTAACTCTATGTCAACAATCAAGCATACAATGCCTCACTCTGCAGCTTATGTTTCTTGTGCCTAGTGACCAATTTCTAAGTGGACTTGAATTCCATCCGTACAATATAATTTCAATTTGTTTCTGTTCCAAAAATCAAAATTTGTAAAATTTAAATTGTTGTTTTTTACTGTTCCTACTTATTTTCACCTATTTTTGGTTAAAGCTCAGCTCCTACTTCCTCACGTGGAATTCCGGGTTGAGGGGTTACTTGATGGTTTCATATAATTTCTTTTCAAAGTTGACTCCAAATGGTGGCTACAATAGAAAAGCGGTTCACAGAGCAACGCTGAACATAATGAAAAGGTCAAAACTATTGGAAGTATATGCAGTAATGATTTGTTTGTACTCACAAAAAGAAAATGAACCAAAAAGCAACACTGCTAAACAATATTAGATCTTTAAGATCATCGAACTTTCGATCATTCGCCAAGCTCCAAGGGCTTGAAATATTTGCCATCAATGAGATAGGTGCCAATTCTGAGGCGCACTGCCCACACATCCTTGGGCTTTCTTGACACAATTCTGGACGTGTGCAAAATCAATGACAAATCAATATGCATGAACTGTACATAAATTTATGCATTAAGCCAACTTTCAAGGTAGGCAAAAGAGTTGGAATATGCACCTTCCTACATCACCAGGCTTGACTAAGCCAGCATTAACCCTGAGGCATGGTACAGATGCCGCAGTCTTGATCATTTTGGGTGCCTCAACGACAACAATAGGCGAACCTATGTCAAGTTTTGCAATTTTTGGTGGTGGACTTGCCTCTGATGATGATTCTTTGGACTGACATTTAGTGACCACATTGAAGCTTGGATTCTTAGAATTAGAGCCTGTGAATTGCAACGTTGAATTGTGAAGTTTTCTGCATGAAATGGTAGAAGTGGGTGAGAGAGATAATGCCATGAGAAGCGAGTTTAGGGTGTGTGAAATTTGGATAAATTGTGTGCGGCTGACACTTCACAGGACCTATTGTTTGTGGATGAAATTTACTTCGGCTTTTTGCTTCATCTTTTATATGCGACTCTCAGATAATGTAAAAGTCCAACTTAAACTAGAAGACAAAGGAGGCGAATAGATTCAGCTGATAACCATCAGCAAAGTGAGCACCAATTCTGTACAAATCAGGGTTGCTTAATTTTAGATTCTATTAATTTTCTCGAATGGTCATTTAATGTGGATTTTTATGCATATCATGCCACATCTGTAGGGGGCAATTACTTCCCTCAATTCTTGTTAGACAGGATAGTCTCAGCACTAAATTCACCAGTTCCTGTTATGTTGGGTAGGGTGAGCGTCAGGGAAATTCCAAGATTTAAAATTTTCGAAACCATACTAAATTATAAGGATTTCAAAAATAAAATTTTCAATACCGTACCAAATTTAAGAATCTTTATACCATTACCATTCTATTTTTCGGAATGGTTCGGTACGGAAATTCAATTCTTTCCTGAACGGATCGATATGATAGGATTTAAAATGGAAATTGGAGAATTTACACATTTTATCGTATAAAAATAGTAATTATAATAACAATTCAATAAAATAATAACATCAATAAGATTACTTAATAAAAATAATAATTAATAAGTTATTAATATAATAATAACAATATACTTTGATTAATAAAAATGACCTAACTTATTTTATTTTTATTTGTAAGGTCACTGCTTACTTTAATCAAAACGATGTAGTTTTGGGTAAAACTACATCGTTTTGATTATCTATAATATATGTATGTATATATTAATATACAATAAAAATATAATTATAATAATTTTATTAGCTCATTAATTTTAAATAATATCAATAAAGTTAATTAATAAAAATAGTAATTAATACATTATTAAATATAATAATAACAATATAGTTTAATTAACTAATTATAAAATTTGAAATCACACAATGTTAATTTTCTTATTTTCATTTTTGAAATTTAAATTGAAATATAATGGGCACTCCACATTTTTACTTCTTGTTAATAATAATAATATTTTTTTTACTTTTAATATTTTAAATTATGTTATAATGGACATTTCATATTCTTATTTGTTAATTGAATTATTTGAAACTATGCAATTAATGTTAATTTTCTTATTTTCATTTTTTAAGTTCAAATTAAAATATAATAGATATTTCACATTTTTATTTGTCAAATGATAATGATGATGAAATTAATAAAAACATTTTGTTAATAATTTATTTATTATTTTTTAAACACAAACATATTAACTTTTATCATATATTATTATACATATGTTACTTAATATATATTATTTAATAATATAATAAAAATATATAATTAAATTCACTACTATTTTATTGATATTTATATATTATTTATTCAATTAATATTTGATTTTTGGTTCTATACGGTTTCAGCATAATTTAGCACAATTATCGAATCATTTTTTTTTTGTAAATATTCAGTATCATACTAAATTAATAAAATATTTTAATTCAATTCGATTCGGAATTAAAATTATTCAGTTTAGTACGATCTTAATATCTTTTGATTCAGAATTTTAATTTGGTTTAGTATTTTCTCCATCTGGGAACATAATCTCATTTATCTATAAAGGTAAGTTAGATGTGTATGTAAACCCTGTACTCAAAGCACTGACTTCCGTTCTCCATTTCCCGAGTTAACAGAAATTCTCTGTACAGGTCATCTCTTTTCCTTTATCAAAGATATAAGCACCTGTTACACCATATAGTTTAATTTAAAAAAAAAAAAAAAAAGGGGCTGCCCTGAGCCGTTGGCCTGAAAAACCGACCAAGCAAAAATTTACAAAACCTTTACAACCTATACAAAATTCAAAGTTGGTCTTGCAATAAATTGCTTTTCAAGTTTCACCAAAGGATACCGTCCACTCTGATGCCCAGTACAACCCTTCGTATCGGTGTCTTTGTACATTACTTCTTTGAATATGTAAGGTACGGATCTTGTGCAAGAGTTAGAACATCTGGTCTCTCAGTTTGGTTATAAGTTAGACATCGGCGAATAAAATCCTGTATGAGAATCACACAAAAGCATAAAATTTGTCATTGAGGAACTGCCAATCTACTAAAATTTTCATTGCATACAAAAGACATACCTAATGAAGTCAAAACAAGTTTTTACTTTTAAAAAAATTATTAAGAAGATTAGTGTTTCAAATGTCTTTCATGTGTCGCATAGTAGAGACGAAAGAACTAGCATTATATCACGCAAAATACATTTTCCTTTTCACTTGTACGGCTTCACTCAGGAAAGTGGCAAAGGTGTTCAGCATACAATCTCCGAGCTTAGTGACTACCGAAAATCCTATACAGCATGGCAAATGCTGAGGCAACGTCACCCACAAAAAATGCCACCTATTTCTATCTTTTCTGTGTATGCTTCTGAAAAAGATTAGTTTTGCTCTCCAGTACTGAAGGAAGGTAATTTCATGATACATACTCTAAAAGGGCATTCCGATTGAATAACATCCCTGTTCTGCAAGGATCAGGTTCCTTCCTCCTGCTTTCCTTTTCTCATTTGATCTTTCCACCACTTGAATATTTGATGTTTCCACTTATAAAAGAGCAATCTTATTATTGCCTAAGGCGCAAGGGCAACCCCTCAAAAATGCAGTTTCCATCAATCAAACCAAAAATTCAAGTTTAGGATGCAATGGCACCCACACTTAACCAGCTGGTACTAATGTCATGATACAAACACTGTACAATGTACAATAATTATTTAGACATGCAATTAGGGGTGTAACCAAGCCGAGCCGCTCGTTAAAAGCTCGTTCGGGCTCGTTCATTAAGATAAACAAGCCGAGTCCGAACATCATTTTGAAGCTCGTAAGCTAAACAAGCTGAGCCTGAGCACCCTAAAACTCGGCTCGTTTAGGCTCGCGAACGGGCTCGTGTAATAAGCTCGTTTACTTTTTTAATTAAACATAATATGCATTAGCTTTAAGATCATTTACATGATTTTAATGTTAATAAATTTAATAAATCTATGTAATTTTAGTATTATTATATGATTGTAATATATATTAATAAAAATTTTAAGTAAATATAATAAAAAATTACAATATATTAATTGCAATATAAAGTTATATATTTTTTAGGTATAATATAAACTAATATTAACATGAAAAATTAATGTCAAGTAAATATATTAGAAAATATTATTTAATCCTAAAATATTAATAAATTTAGCAAAACTTGCATAATTTCTTATGGAACTATGTACATAGTTTGAGCATACAATATTACTATTAAGTTTAAATACATTTAACACACGAACCTATTAACTATAAAATTACTAAATAAGAAATATTAATTATCAATTAATTAATAAGATTACTATGAGATGATAAGATTACCAATTATTGAGTATCAATTATAGCTAAAATACTTAGTGAATGGTTTTTGTAAACTAAACTTGTATTAATATATAATACTAAGTTATAAACAATTTCAAAACTATGTAGTTTAATCTCAAAACTGCATAATTTTGCATAAGACCTTATATAACTCATTTAACCTAATTGGTATAAATTATTTTTTTTTATTAAGTCTAATCATAAGATTAATTAAATATGTACAATATTAGTTTAAAATTAAGTATTAAGTAAATGAAATTTAAATTACTAAGTATTTTTTTATATACAATCAAATTAAAGTTACTAACTCTACTAAAATTATATATATATAATCAAATTATTGAATTTTATTATAAAAATTATATATCAACAATGAAATTATATGTATAAATTTATTAATTACATAATTA
>CATIWO010166867.1:0-16023 GCA_949673435.1 Macaranga tanarius
GCATGTTAACTATGTGTTGTCTATTATGCATGTTTAGCTATGTAAGAGTGTATGTGATATGATCTATGGGCATGTTAATGATATGTGTTGATGCAAATGTTGCATGCAATGAAAAATTTTAAATTCCGCATTTTCATTGTCCTCCCACAACACCTATCCTTCAACACACATTTCACACAAAGCTCACTTTTTCTTTTTTATATTTTTCATATACTAGTGGTCATTCCTAAGACTCTCTGCCCATCTCAGTCTCAGATCTCACACATTTATATATCTCATATGAATGGCCACATCTGAGACTCTCTGTCCAGCTTAGTCTCAGATTCATTTTTAGTGGAGGCTCTCTGTCCAGCTCAGTCTCCACACTCACACATTTTCCTCACATTCCTCACAACATTATTTGTTTCATCATATCACATTAAGTGGCTTGCATACATATGTGCTAATATTCTCAATTCATCACAACACATTCTCATATTCATAACATCGACATACAAAATTATAAACGGAGAATATACCATTCATATACCAAAAGTATACTAAAATCATATATCATAAACTGAAAATATACCAAAAGTAAACCAACTATATACCATATATATATCATTATTGCCACCATGAATGGCATATACTAACAAAATATAGTCAAACAAATATAGTTACTTGAAAATCATTATATACATGCATTATATTAATAATTACTTACAAAAAGGCTTTAACTCCTTCTCAAGGAAGAACTCCCCCTATTGAGTAGGGTCTCCTCTACCTCTTCCAACTCCTATATATAATTATATGCCAATTCAACAAGCAAGCATTACAATTCACTCTAATTTCACAAATTGCAACTAAATGCTCAAAGGTTCAATATGATTTAAAGATGCACATACAAATCCAATAACCCCCAAATTGCTACTGAAGCTAAGGTTATATGTCAAATACAAATTTCAATTAGAATCACTTAATTCGAACAAGTAGGGAATTAATTATGAATTTTATAATTTATTCGGCCAAAACAGAGCATCAAGGTAAGCAATATAATGTTCGACTTTAATTGACCTTCTTAGCAACGAATTTAGTCTAGACTTAAAGCATAAATATTGTAAATAACTCTTTGAAGTTTCTAGAAAGCCCAACCATGCTCAAATCAGAGCTCTATAACTCTAGTTATGGCAATAGTAACAGGACTAAAAAAATAGAGGGATAGGACCCGAATTTAACCCATAACCAACTCAACTTAAATCAACCACAAATGCCTATAAATCTTACCAATGAATGCTTTAATGAATATATGACCTTCTAATGCTTCCAATTGCTAGCTTAAGCAAGATAAAAAAACCCTCAATTTCTAACAAGAAACTCTCTTCTTCTTCTACACCAAAAATCTCTACACTCACAATAACATATACACACATATACACCTACACACTTCAACTAATAAAAATGCACCAAATGGCCTATCCAAAGTCTTCTATAATCATTGCCAAACCAATAAATAAATCCATATTTATCACAAAATATCAAATATAATAATACTTAATAATATAACAAACTATCAATAAAATATCTACTTAACCCTTTAATGAAGTGGCATTAATTCACATTAGCCGAAAACTTTCTAATATAACAATTCACTCCAAATTTATCTTACAATCTAGTTCCTCTCTATAACTTATACCCAATCTCATACTCAAATGAAGTTCACTATCCCATATGCATAAAATGTAATACATACATCTTAAATATGTATGATAAAGGGTGAGTGTTACACAGTTACTCTTCTTTTTATTTTCCTTTCATTTCCCACACAGTAGGAAATATTTCAGCACCACCTATATTGCTTAGCATTTTAGTACGGTTCCATGCAATATAACTATTCTCTAAACCTCCTGTTATGTCTTTTGCCCCCCGAGTATTTAAAATTTCAGTAATATATTTCTCAACCTCCTACATCATGAGGTCCTCTTTTTTTTGCTTAAATTTGGTTTTAACCTCAAGTTGGCCCTCCTTTTTATTTTATCTCCTTTCAGACTGAGGAAATTTCTGGTGCTCCACTATACGCCACTACTTGTTAGGTAGGATAGGTGAGGACACCACAAATCTTGGTTGCTTCCTGTTGAACTTTAGTGGTGGCCTCCTGTCATCCCTTATTGGATTAGGTTTGTAGTTGTTTCTCAATATAGCAGGTGAAGAAGGCTTTTTCTCTGGTTCTGAGAATCTCCTTTGAGGGACTAGTCTCCAGTAGCTTATGAACATGTTGGAATTCATATTGGAAGGCTAAACTAGCTTCTCTTTTTTCTAATTTTGTTATTCAAATCCATATTGATAGGATCAATTAATACCACTGGAGCCTCATTTTCTACTTTTATGTTTGCTTCTACCTTTGGGGGTTGAGGAGAAGGTACACAGTCCTTGGGAAATCTGCATAGGGTCCTAATGAAATGACATTTGGCCTTCAAGATTCTGCACTTAGCCATCAGAAATTGCTATTTCATAAGATAGAATGTTTCCCCCCGAGCCTTGCACCTGATTTTGAGGATTGGGTGGTTGGCGTTGAGGAACTTGTAAATTACCTAGGTGAAATATTGTCTGACCTTGGGGTAATGGTACTTTCTCTTGATGAACATTACCCCCTAGCCTTTTTCTTTCTGAACACCCTCATATTTGTAAGTTCCAAGCTCAAACCTTGGATTTTCCTTGTTACCACCAAGAACCAGATCTCCATCATTAAGCTTAATAGGAGATAAATGTTTGGATTCTTCATAAGGTTGAACCATCACATTTGGAGACACTTTAGGGCTCCCTTGCCTCAGATGATTCAGATAGGCTTCATTCATCTTGATAAATGAAGTTACTATCTTCAGTAAAGTCTAGTTGACAACACTGTTTATCTGCTGGAGAAAATTAAAGAAGCCTGAAAAGAACTGTTCATCGGTGCTATTAAATCTTGAGCGTATTTCATTCCATCTGAGAAGATAGTTTGGGCATCAGTGCCCTCAATAGTAGTTGCAATAGTATTAGAATTTTGGCTGAAATAGCCAAAAACTAGTGCCTCAGTCCAAGTTTGATCCTAAGGCACCTAACCTCCGTAAGCTTGTTGCATTTGAGCACCTGTTTACAAGCGTATTGGTTGGTCAAATTACCAACCTAGAAAGTTTGTTCTCCATTTTTAAAGATGAACAATTCATTAGAATGGGTCCCATTAAGCGTGCCAAAAGATTATTGGTACAATTTTTATTAGACCGAGTTTGGGCATGCCAGGGAAGACTAATTCGCTAAATGAATTCTGACTTCTTCAGATGAGTGTGGGTTCCCAAGCGTCTTTACCACAATTTGCTTGAATTCTAACGAGTATGTAAATTGTAGTAGTAATAATTGATGAATAGTAATTATAAAAGGAAAATTTACCGGGGGTAAAGATAAATAAGCTTGGAGAAATGATAAACGTGAATTATAATTGAGTAAAAGAAATACAAGATTGTTAATAAAAATTGCTTAAGGTTGTAGAAAATGACTACTGGAATTGATAATTTGCTAATGATTGGTTGATTGGATGATTGTTTATTGATTGATTGTTGGTTGTTAATGTTTGATGATTGTTGATGTGTCCTCCATCATGGTACTTGCATTCTTTTTGTACTCCATCAACTTTGTACAGAAATTCAAACCTCTCTTTAATTTTTTCAATAATTTTCTTCATAAATTTTGTAACTTATGCGTCACTTGAATTACCCTATAAACTCATCAGTTGTTAACGTTTTCCTCTAGTCCCCTCTAGAACTTTCTTCCAGCCAACATTTAAAATTTTCACCAAGTTAAATACAATTGGATTAGGTTTAGTGAAATGAGTCATCACTGGGCCTAAATTTAATATTGGGCCTAAACAAAATTATTTAATGATTAATGATAATAATAAATTAAAAAATTATAAATAAAATTTTTGTGAAAGAGAAAAGTACTAAGTTAAATTTTTTTTTTTGAAAAATGATATATATAATTACTAAAAAAAGGTAAATATTAATATTATAAATGTTAAAATCATGACAAAAAATTAATTTATAATAACAATTATTTAAAATTAAATAAAGATAATTAAATTAATTTATTATTTTTATTATCTAATAATTCATTATGCTTATAATTTATAAATATTATGTAGAATTTTCTTTTAAAAAATGAAGTACTAAAATAAAAAATATTCAAATAATTACCAAAAATAGAAAAATTAATGTTAAAATTGTTAAAAATACTACAGAAAAATTAATTTATTAAAATATAATAAAATAATATATTTAAAATTTTATTTTATATTGATTAATTATAATTATAATTTAAGAATAATACATGAAATATTTTTAGAAGAGAAAATATTAAATTTAAAAATATTTAAATCGTATTAAATTTTTTAATTTAAATTTATTTTATAAATATGAGTCCAATAGTAAAGCACTTGTTGTGTATACTAGTATATTATAAAATAAAATAAAATAAATTTACTCATGCAATACAGTTGATAATAATAAATTTTCTTTTTTTCCCTCCAAAACAAATATTTCACATACTTTCAAACATTTTGAAAGGAAAAGACTTTTGAAATTAAACCTTAGATTATAACATAAACATTGAATTATTAGATTACTTATCAATTGGAAGATTTTTTTTATTTGTTCATATTGCTATAAGTATTGTTGATTTTCCCTTGTCCAGCTTCCCATTCTTTTTTTTAATCTCAATTTAATGTATGTTTTCATTTTATTCAATTTTCTGCAACAATTTTTGTTTAATTGAGTGGCCCTAATGTGCATAAATAATTTGAGTTGACAAACCTTTTTTTTTTTTCCTAATTCTGGAAAGGATTTGACGAATTACCTTCTTTTAGTGGTTAGGCAAGTGCATATAAACACTCTGATGACATATAATTACAACGACAGCAACAATAACATACAGAATTATTGATGCATCGGGTTCCATATTATTTAATTAGTTGAGCTATGTATTCATAGTTAAACTATATGGTATTGTCTTGAGATATAAGCATCTCCTAGTTTTAATTTAAATGGCCTTTTTAAAAACAAATTTGAATTAGTAACTGACACACGTATAGCGCGAATAACCAAAACACGTTTAATTATTGAAACAAATAAATCTCAAATCCAGAGAAAATAAAGCAAAAGCCTTTTGATTAAATTTATAAATAATGAATAAAATTCTCAATACAAACCCTAACATGAGATATTTATAGTTTAGACTTAAAAAGGATAAAATATGAATAAAATAGAGTCCCAAAATAATTAAAATAAATAAAAATTATCAAATTCATGTTGCTGCGATCGCAACAGAGAATGCACAAGCAGGAAACCCTGAGATCGTGACAGAGAACGCACAGGCAGCAACGACCTTACTTCAGATGCAAATTGAATGGGTGGATGGCCTCCATCATTCACCTCCACTCATAAAGAACTCGACCTTGAGTTATCTTCCAGATATCCAAAACTTATATCAGGCTGAAACAAAGTAATTTCCGCAATATTAATGGTCTTTGAGATACTCATCGAAGTTAGTAAATCAATCATATATGCATTATCATTAATCTTCCGAACTATCTTGTACGGTCCATACTTCCTTTGTTGAAGCTTGCTATGACCACTTTGCATTATTGCCTTGCTAATAAACACCATTACCTCATCTCCCACATCAAACACCTTGAAACGTTGATGCTTATCTGCTTCTGCCTTGTACTTTGCATTAGCTTTCTCGAGCTTAGTTTTGACATCCGCTTGCACCTCTTGAATTTGCTTTGCCAAATCACCGTCTGCCACACTAACACTTGGCACTTTTAAAAGCTTTACCAAATTCAAAGCATAGTTAGGACATTTTCATATATATAATAGAGAATGGAGATCTACCTGTGGCACTATGAACAACATTGTTATAAGCAAACTCTGCTTTTGCTATGGTAAAATCTCATTGCTTCGGTTTATCCATACAAATACTCTGAATAAGGTTTTCCAATATCCTATTCACCACCTCTGTCTGACCATCTATCTGTGGATACGTCGTACTACTGAAATTCAATGAGGAATCAAACATCTTTCAAAGTGTCATCCAAAAGTGACTAAGTGTCACGATCAGATGTGATTGTCTTTGGCACTCCATGCAACCTTACAGCCTCCCTAAAGAATAGTTTGGCTATAAAAAAATGCATCTGCAACCTTCTTACATGGCAAGAAATGCGCCATTTTGGAAAATATATCCACTCCAATAAATACAAAATCCATACTTTGTTGAGTTCATGGTAAACCTAACATAAAATCTATCAAAAGGTCTTTCCATATGTCATTAGGAATCGGCAATGGCATGTACAACCCGATATTCTATGTCTGACCTTTAGTCGTCTGATATACATAGCGCCTAGCCACAATGTTAGTCACATCCTTCCTTAATTTAGGCCAATAATACCTCTCTTTCATAGCTTCAATAGTTTTATCTCTTCTAAGATGACCCACTAAACCACCACTATAAAAATCTCTAATAACCTTCTCACGAAGAGATGTGCGAGGAAGACAAAACTGCCCACTCTTCATAAGAAAATCATCATGAATATAGAAATCATCATAGGGCTATTTATACACACAACTAGCCTAGATCCGTCTGAAGTTATTATCCTTTGCATACAACTCCTTTAATACCTTCAAACCTACTATCTCCCAACTAAGAGTTTTCATCAATGCCACGTGCCTACTCAAAGCACTCACCACCTTATTTTATTGTCCCGATTTATGGACAAGCTTATAAGAAAATTTCTTTATATATACCAACCATCTAGCATGTATATCACTCCTAATATGCTTTTGTGAGCTCAAGCACTTCAATGCTTGATGATCAGTATACAGAATGAACTCATTAGCTATGAGATAGTGCTCCTAAGTCTTCAAAGCACTCACAACAATATAAAACTCCTTATCATAGGGAGCCCACTTTCGTCTAACCACATACAACTTATCACTAAAGAAAGCTACCGGCCTCTTCTCTTGGAATAAAACAGCCCCAATATCTACACCACTAGCATTACACTCCATTTCAAATAACTTCTCAAAGTCAGGCAATGCTAAGACAAGTGTTGTGCTTAACTTCTCCTTGATCAAAGCAAAACTACTCTCTTGTTCCTCACCCCACTGAAATTTTTCTTTCTTCAAACTCTCAATAATAGGAGCAATAATACTACTGAAGTGTTTAATAAATCAACTATAAAAAGTTGCTAACCTATAAAAACTCCTCACATCACTCATATTCTTTGGGATAGGCCACTCTCTAATAGCTTTTTCCTTCTCCTCATCTACCTTAATCTCCACACTACTCACCACAAAGCTAAGAAACAACAAATTATCTTATATAAAAATACACTTCTTCAAATTAGCATATATTTTGTTCTCCTTTAACACTTTAAACACTTCCCTAAGGTTATTTACATGCTCTTGTATAGACTTGCTGTGAATTAAAATATCATCGAAATACACAACCATAAATTTACCTAATAAAGGTTGGAGTACCTGATTCATAAGCCGAATAAATGTACTTGGAGCATTGGTGAGGCCGAAAGGCATGACTAGCCACTCATACAACCCATCCCTTATTTTGAATGTCATTTTTCACTCATCACCTGGACAGATTCTGATTCGATGGTAGCCACTCCTCAAATCTATTTTGCTAAATGCTACTGCTCCACTAAACTAATCAAGCATGTCATCTAGCCTTGGAATTGGAAACCTATATCCAATAGAGATTTTATTAATCGCCCTACTATTAACACATGTCCACCAACTTCCATTCTTTTTAGGCGTCAACAATGCTGGAACTGCACAGGGGCTCATGCTAGCCGATATATATCCCTTGCTCAGTAACTCCTCTACCTTTTCCTTCAAAATCTCATTCTTCTTTGGACTCATCCTATAATATAGTAGGTTAGATAAAGTAGCACTAGGCACCAAATCAATATGATGTTGTATATCTCGCATAGGGGGTAGTCCTGTAGGCAAATCATCAGGCACCACATCCATAAACTCCTCCAACAAACCTTGCATCTCCACTGGAATTGGATGCCCCTCCAAATCTTTACTACCTTCCTCTCCTTTCACCACCAAAAAATGCACCTCACACGTCTCTTTGCATTCCCTAGCAAATGTGGATGGTTCATGCACAATAGTTAAAAAGTTCCTTCCCTCCTCTTTTGAAGCCTTGGGTTAGTTTTTTCTAGCAAATAGAACTAGAGTATATCTCACACCACCCTTCTCCAACTGATACACATTCTTCCTACCCAAATGTTTAGCATCCACATTATACTGGCGAGGATGCCCAAACAAAATATAGCAAGCATCCATGTCTACGACATCATAATAGACTTTATCAACATACTTGCCAATAGAAAATGTTACCTTACACCGTTCCGTCACTTTGATGCCACCAACCTCCTTAATCCAACCAATGCTATATGGATTAGGATGCGCTTCGGTTGCCAAATTTAACTTCTCTACAACATCCCTACCAATAATGTTCTCTTGTCTTCCACTATTAATGATGAGATCAAATAAACTCCCATGCACTGTGCATCTAGTGCAAAAATGTTTATGGCGTTGAGTATCATCCCCACACTTTAGTGACAACATGAGCTTCCTCACCACATATGTATACTCATCATGCTCATAATCATCATTATCATCATCACTATCGGGTCCGCACACTTCATTGTCAGCTACCTCATCATCCTTCTCTATCACGTTCACTGCTTTTCTCTTTGGACACTCATTGGAGCAATGCCTAACTTCACCATACCTATAGCATTTGGCACTAAAAGGCTTGATATAAGGATTGTTGTTCTTGGTAGGGGCTGATGTATCAATTTTCTCTACTATTACACCCTTTCCTTTCCCTACACCAATATTAGCAGACTCCACATTACTAGCTTGAGGTGTCTTTCCTTTGTTAATTATAGCTTTATTATCTACTCCCCCATATCTTCTGTAGTTAGCACTACGGGTTTGATGTTGAATGAGTAATTCAGCTTTTATAGCTAAATTTCTCACCTTTTGCACACTGAATACTATATGTACCCCAATCTTATCACTAATGGATAACTTCAACCCACTCAAGTACTTTACCACCTGTTGATTTTCACTTTCTAACAATTGTATTCTTTCTACTAATATCATAAATTTAACAGTATATTCATTCACACTTTTAGTATCTTGTGAACACCTCTGATAGGCTTGAAAAAGATATTGCTCATGGTCTGGAGGTAACAATCTACCCCGCAATAATTGCCTCATTCTATGCCAAGTTTGAACCAGACCACGCCTTTCTCTCATCCTAGTCTCCCTTAATCTCGCCCACCAAACCGACGCTCCTCCCTTCAATCTATAGGCAACAAACTTTACCTTCCTATCCTCAGGTAACTCAGTGTAATCAAAGAACCTATGTACTTCAGTCAACCAATCTAAAAACCCCTCTATATCAAGATCACCGCTGAAGTTAGGGATATCTACCTTTAGTTTGTATTCATCATCACCTCTATAATTCGGTTGCTATTGTCTTGCACCACCAAACCTTCCACATGCATTCACCATCTCACCAAGGTCAGCCTCATCGTCTGAAGTATCAACAAAACCCACGGGTACCCTTTTTTGATTGTTGGGAATGAGATCAACAATGGGTCTGACAGGGTAAACTCCTCTGCCTTGTTCACCATCATCATTCCTACTCCCTTGTTCATTAACCCTCAATAACGCTTGCAATTGGGTTTGAATCGTTTTCATTTGCTGGGTTATATTTTGGGTTAATTGTTACTGCTCTTTGATTGCTCTCCAAATAGCTTGCAATCCCCGATCATCGTCCTGGGATTGTTGCCATCACTACGATCATTGTGAGCCATCGATTAGGAAAAACCCACTCTGATACCACATGACGCAGCGTATAACGCGAATAACCAAAATACGTTTGATTATTGAAACAAACAAATCTCAAATCTAGAGATTTAATTCTCAATATAGAGATTTAATTCTCAATCCAGAGAAAACAAAGCAAAAGCCTTTTGATTAAATTGATAAATAATGAATAAAATCCCCAAAACAAACCCTAACATGAGATATTTATAGTCTAGACTTAAAAAGGACAAAATAGAGTCCCAAAATAATTAAAATAAATAAAAATATCAAATTCACATTGCTGCCATCGGAAACCTGGCGATCGCAACAGAAAAAGCACAGGTAGGAAACCCTGTGATCGCCAGTGTGCTACTATCGTGACAGAGAACGCACAGGCAACATCGATTTTACTTCAGATGTAAATTGAATGGGTGGGCGACCTCCATCAGTATGATGTATTTAAAGTGAAATATGTGATTTAATGGTCACTTCTCTTAAAAAAATAAGTTTCATAAAATGCCGAATTCAAATTCTACCATTTTTAATTTGTAGAATTATTTTCTATTTAATTTAAAAAGAAAAAATTATCTTTTTTTTTTAACTCGTCATTAAAATTTATGTCGTTGGATATATAGAGAGATCATTCTAGTAACATACAACATAATTCAAATCTCATTATATGGAAAATTTCTTTCTCACATCGGACAACCAATTGATACCTACTGATAGCTATATACAATCTATTAATAATTACATTTTAAAATTGCATTAGAAAATATAATGCAATTTTATAGGAAAATTTTCTAAAATTACAACGGACACTTAAAGAAGAAGAAGATTAAGGAAAACTCTAGATATTCTTGTTTCTTCTCTTGAAGCTTTTGTCTTGTTGGTCATTGCTAATGGGAGCCTACAGCTAACTGAATTTCTCCTTCATCTGCTAGGAAACTCACTCTTTTCTGCAAATATATTTAATTAAATGAAAATATATTAGAAAATTAAAAATTATAATTATTTTTCTTTTATATATCATAAATTAAAAATTATAATTATTTTTCTTTTATATATCACAAGATGTTGAACAAAAAGTGAAAGGAGTCAAAATATTTTTACATTTGATAAAATTATTGAATTACTGAAATTTTATAATAATTCCTAGACAACTAATAATTTTCAACTTTTTCTTTTAAACTGAGTTGTAGAAATATTCTAAACTAAGAGAGATTTTTACCTATATTTAAAATATTATATCCAGTTATTTTAATATTTAATGTGTATGCCCGTGATAAGTGCATGTGTGCATGTGTGTGTTATAAATTTAATTATAAAATATAATAAGCGCTATAAATAAATTAAATTGCTTATGAGCTACTCACAACTCGATTTCATAAAAATTTATTCAAACTCATACATTAAGTTTGCTTAATAAGTTTTTACTTATAATAATATAAAAAATATGTTAAAAATATATTATTACAATAAAATTATTATTTTTATTAAATATATAATAATTGATTTAGTAAATAATTTATTTTTAATTTTTGATTAATAAACATATTTTTCTAGATTCATTTAAAGTTGTATACAAATTGCGAATAATAAATGACATAATAAATTCTGTTCAAATTTAATTTAATAATAAATAAATAAAATTCAAATTAATCAAAGCTCAGAGCACCTCAACTCAACTCTGTCAACTCATTTACATTCCTGGTAGGTGTGTGATTAGATTACTAATAATTCAATTTGTGTGTGTTTGTGCTATGATTGTGACATTGTTCACAAGCCAAATATGAGTACAAAGTTCAAAATGTTTTTATTTGGGTTCACGGGATAACCAAATGTTTGGTAGTTGTAACGGTAGAGAGATTGCAATTTTTCTTAAGGCCATGTGACCCACTTGTGCCTAAAAACCTTGGCACAACACCACTAATTGTGCCATAAATTAGCCTCTTCTATTTGACTAATGACTACTAATCTACCAGCGCTTTGAAAGTCAGTCTCCTGTTCTCTTTTCAAGGGAGATGAATATGATGATGTTAGGAAGTATGTCATCCTCAACATTTAAAGAACAAAGTGAGCCTCACATATAATATATATATACACCATTGATTTAGCTTTTTATCTTTTCCTAAAAGTATAGTTAATACTCTTTCAATAAATTTTATTTTTAAAATCATTAGAGAGGAGAAAATTGGAAAGTACTTTTACTGTAGAAAATAAAAAATATTTTAAATTCAAAGCAGCAACAGATAACAAATGAATAATTATATAACAAGCAAAACACATAATCATCTAACGATAATTGATTTTTTTATTGATGAAAAGAAATGGTTTTGAAATAATTAAATTTTATGTTTTATACAAAATTTGCCTTTTTTTGTATGCTAGTCCCACATAAAAAAAATAACTAAAACAAGTGAATAAATTATACCATTATAGTTTTTGGAAATTTATAACCCAGGGTTTTCTGCTGCAATGCAGATACCCCGTAGACTAGAAGTAATATACACTTAAATATTGTAAGTCCCCATTGAGGAGATGTATCCGACAAAAAATATGCACTTAAATATTATGCTCAAAAAAAATATGCACCTAAATATTGCAACAAGTAGTCCTTGACATTGTACTGAACTTGTCAGATTTATAGTAAAGAAATGCAATTTGAGTAAGATTACAGAAAAAGATAAATAATAATGCGCTTAGTGTTCTTGTCACCTATTATAAATCAATCTTAATTTCTCAATTAATTAAATGTCTGACTCCTGGTGTGTGTATATATATAACAGAATCTATGGTGAACCGAATAAATATAATTATATTATATTTTTCAGTAAATTTTGCCATACATATGCATCAATATGAATTCAGTATAAATAAAAAGTTTTTCTATATATGTACACACGCTAATTAACCAATATTATTGGTTGAAGTAGTCAAAAAAAATTAAATCCCTTTAAATAAAGTCTTAATTTTGAATTTACGTATAAAAAAATATATATCAGAAGAATTTTATTTCCCTTATAGGTTCATTAAACTTAATTCAAATTACGTTTCTTGTGATTATCGAATTAATATCATAAATAATTATATGAAACAAATATTCACAACTTGAATATATATGTAATGGTTGTTCAAAAATATATATATGTAATGAGAATTAATATCATAAATAATTATAGGAAACAATATTGACAACTTGAATATATATGTAATGGTTGTTCAAAAATATATATATGTAATGAGAATAAGTGACTATATAAAAATTGGTTAATTAAAATTCAAAAGAATTTTACCTCTCGTGGCTTAAAATTCTCTCCAATGCTACCAAGCTCCGGTTTCCACTGAACATGTCTCCGGTTACCATCACCACCGATACGGTCACCGGAATTTTCCATGAAAAGATCAACAATTTTTTCAGCCATTTCTTCATCATCTTTACTCTCTTCCACCAAATTTTCCACTTGTGATTTAGGCAACCTCATTTTAACCCGTAAAGGCCCTGAACCTGTCCCAACAGGCACCTGATCATCAGGAGGCAACTGACTTGACAAGGGCCTAACAACAGTAAGATCAGAAACTGATCTCTTGCTTAGCATCAAGCATTCAAGCCTATCTTTTGCACTCATTTGTATTCCTGACCGTACCCTTCTTGCTCTGGGCTGCTGTTTCTCTTCAGGAAACTTTGGCAATTCAACTAGAAAATATATTTTCTTTGGCTTAAGTTCTTGGTCAGGCTCTAATGGCTTTGCCCTGATGCCAAAATGCTTAACAGCTTCTGATTCTAATAGCACATGCCCTGGATAGTCTTTGACTACGTCTCTTGCCCTCGCCGGAGTCTTTAGCTTGAACGTTTCGCCGTCGATTTTCATCACCTTTGCTTTCTTGCCTCTCCCTATGCTGTTTCCCATCTCTATAAAGAAAAGTATAATGATATGCTAAAAAAAAGTTATATATATATATATATATAGACAAGTTTTAATTGTTTGATATGGTGTGAAAAGAAGGAAATTCCCCTTTATTTAGGCTTGTAGGAAAGTCATAATTAGCATGTGAAAACTACAAATATAAAGCGGAAAAATTCAAATTTAGTGCAATAAAAAACAAGTAATGATTCGCGTGTATCTTAGAGAGACAAAAAGTGAAATTCTCAAATTATCCCTTACTCATTTTAAATGCCTATACTAACGGGGTAAATAAATAATTTTTAAAAATAAAATTTTATTTTTATTTGATGAAAGACAACACTGTTCATACATATTCAAAATAATCAGCCTAGCTACAACTATTAGATTAGTTGATAGACATTATTCACTTAAAAGGTATTTTATATTCACCTTAAATTAGATGTTAAAAAAATATTGTATCCTTATTGAAACAATTAAAATCCAGTAAATTTTGAATATTAATAATTTTTTAAAAAATTTAATTAAAAGAAATAAAATAAAATGAGGAAAAAAGTAATTTAATAGTTATTATCGGCATTTTAAAATATAAGATTTTAATTTTATTACCATTAATTGATGATTAATTAGTTTACAACCAATTTAAAAAGAAATTATTTGATTTTTTATCAATAAAAAGAAGCAAAATGAAGAAAATATACAAATAAAGAAATGATTGATGGGGTTTTGGAGATGCTGTTATCAACTTTTTGATATTGCTATTTTTTTTTTTTTTTGGGCAAATTTTGATATTGCTATTGGCATTAAGCAAAAGTTTGATAATTAATAGTTAAATTATTTTCCCATCTTTTGAGGCAAAAGCTTCAGACATTGTGGGGCTGAGATTGGTTTGTGCATACTTATTTGGACCACTGTTTCAAGAACGGATAAGGGTTAAGGAAAAAGGGCCGGCTTTACATCATTCGACCGTGATGTCTCTATCTATTTATGTATATCTAAACTTTAATATATTAATACTGAAAATTTTTTAAAATATTGCGAAAATATAGAGTTCAAGTTGAATTAAATTCTATTTTTGTGCTTGGTTAATTTGAAGAGGGCATAACCTCTATTGATAAATGTAAAATCTCCTCTAAACTTGCAAGAATAAGAAAAAGACTAAGATAAATTTGAGATCCTTGATTCATAGGATTCTTTGATGTTTAAGTTAGAGAAAATATATTCAAAATGATCTAATAAAGAGGAATATGAACCTATATATATACATAAAAGAAAGGGCAAAGGTGCATTTTAGCCCCTAATGTTTATGCTCAGGAGCATATATGCCCCTTATATTTTTTTGGAGCATTTTAGCACAAAAACAAGTTTCAGCAGTGATTTTAGCCCCTCTGTTAACGGCTTGAATTGACAGTGTTAAAAAGGATAGGGCGATAGGGCAAAGGTGCATTTCCGCCCCTAAAGATTATACCGAGGAGCACATATGCCCCTAACGTTTTTGTTGGACCATTTAAGCACAAAATTAAGTTTGTTCTGTATTTTTTGCCCCTCATTTAACATATGTTAAAATTTCATTTTTTTCTTGTATTATATTGTAATTTTTTAATATAAAAATATCAATTAGAGCCCTAAAATTTTTTTTTTCTTTTTCCCTTCGCCTCTTCTTCTTCTTCTTCTACTCTCTCTCTCACCCTCTTTCGTTTCTTGTTTTTATGTTATGTTTCTTGATATTTTATATATATGTATGTATATATACTCTTAATTAAAGACATGGGTTTTGCTTGTCTTGTGTCTGAATCGATCCATATCCAGCAGCAGAATTGAAGAAGAAAACACACATATATATACATATATACACAACAAAAGAAGTTTTAATTTTGGGGTGGTGGCTAAAAGTATATTACAAAAGATGATGATGATCATCATCATCAAGCTCATCGACGCTGAAATTAAGTCAGAAGGTGCGACAAGCACTACTAAGTCAGAAGTTGAAATTAAGTCAAGCTCATTGACGTTGTATGCAGCTCCAATCCAAGTTTACACCTCTGCCACAACAATTCTAGATGCACCTGCAAGTAACTATAGTGCTAGATGGTCATTCCCTATTGATTTTGGCTTTTATTACCTTGTTAGACTCCATTTCTATGAGATTTCAAGCAAAATTCATCAAGATGGCCAAAGAGTTTTTCTTGTTCATATCAATAATC
>CATIWO010166915.1:0-35692 GCA_949673435.1 Macaranga tanarius
TCTGATATCTCATATCAAGTAGCATGAGACTCACTACCTCCCACTATCGATATCACATACCGATCAAGGAAAATAGACAGAGGTGATAGTCTAGGGATTAATATTACCCATATATTAATCCAATGACTATGAACATTTATAGCATATGTACCAATGAGTTTATCACTCATATTATAAACTCTTGATAATAAACTCATTCAACATAATACTAAGGGTAAATACTCAAATAAATAAACACTTTGATTTAAATGAATATTTCATTTCCAAAGGGATAAATATACAATGTCTACATACAATAATGGCCCTAGGGCACATCTATACTAACATCTAATGCAACTCTAAAAGATAAAACTGTATTGGCGTCGTGTCATATAAAGAAGTAGACCTTTGTTTCCGACCCATCCACCTCATATGTCATCGTAGTCCAAGGATAACTATACTATTTATAATATAAACAAGGATTAACCTATGTTGAAAAAGAAAATGAAATAGAGTGGTGAGTATTTTCTTAAGAAAATACCCAGTGAATGAACAGACTATAATGTTATCTTAAAAAATAACAGGAAATAACAATAAATAAAATATTTTGAAAATAATCAAATTATAACCATTTTACTCATAAAATAATCCATACAGAATAAACAGATTTGTAATCAAATCGTAAGAATCATTTAAAATAACTTTTTAAAGATTCAAATCCGATTCTTCCAGAAATTGAACTTTCTTTTCCTTTTAAAATATCATTCTCACATTATTCACAGCATAGTATAACATATTACAATTTTCTAAATATAATCAGGAATAGGTCAGGTTGCTATCGATATGATAGGTACCAGTCAGTACATCGAAGGTCCAGTCTAGGTATGTATACTGATCTATAAACCACTCGGATTAGCCCCAAAGGCATTCAAGAATCCCAAGCGCTGTCCTAAAGATAATTATCATAATCAGATATCTCAATTTCTCATTGTACTCCAGGTACAAGAATATTAATCATACATGAGTTGTTGTATCCCGGACACAGTCTTGCATCTTACAGAACCCAGTCGTACCCGGGCACGGTCTTACTACAACCTTTCCTTTCTCAATATACTTGTGCTCATAAAGTCATTGCATTTCATAATTAGTTATATTTCTAGTCAAATCAAAGCTCTGTATTACTCTATATATCATATATATTATAAATTACGGCTAAAAACCGATCAGAATCAACTCAAACAACATTTTGGACCACTGAGGCATCAGCTCAGTCAAGAGGCGCAGCCTAATTGGCTTTGATGAGGCATCACCCTAGTACCCAATAAGGCGCCATTTGAGGGCCTGAATGGGCTAAGGAATTGCCGTAGCACAATGAGGTGCCGCCTCAGTGCAATCAGGTGCCGCCTGATCGCACCTCTGTAACGTTCAAATTTTTAAAAATTTAACAACAGATGCAAAAACCAATTCCAAAACAACTAAAAATCAGCCAAAAATAAGTATATAAATTAAAGAATTGAAGAAAGGAAATCAACTCATATAAATGTAGATTCCTCCTTCTTCTCCTTCTTCCTTCTTCGCAGAGTGTCTTTTTTTTTTCTTCTTCTTCTTCTGTAACAATGGCAGTTTATGCCATTCTACAATTTGGTCTCTCAACTTAATTGTTTTCAATTATATCCTTCTTCCAAACTTATTTTCCTTACAATTTAATTCTAACCCAAAATAACTTTAATTATTTGGGTACGAACATGATATAAAAATTTCACTATTAAGCATTTTATTCAAAATATATCATTAGAAAATAACAGCAAAAAATTCAAATGTGTTATTATTTATATACTTATTTTTTATTTAAATAATTTAAAATGAAGCATTCAAACACACATACACACACACACACACACACACACATATATATATATATATATATATCAATTCAATTTAAATTTTTATTTTTAAATTTAATTATTTTAGATTATAGATGTAATTTAATTTAGATAGTGTGATAATTATGAAGAATATTTTTTTCTTAAAAACTATACTATTAATAAAAAAATTAAGGACAATTATCTATTGAAATTTAAAACTTGAAATATTTTGATAGAAATACAATTTCAGGTACTAGTTTATAATTTTCTTAGATGTCAAACCTTTTAGAAGGGCCCAAATGACTGGATTGAATAACTTTATGAGTGTTTTTGACGCAAAAAAATACATTAACAGCTTAACTGAGCCTCACACTATACATTAGGGAGTAAATTGGACCTTTTCCCATATTAAAATATTATTTCCTCTAAAACCATATATTTACTTAATATTAATATTTACCTTCAAACTTGTTTTAAATATATATATGTATTGAATGTATATCCAATTAAGGATATTTAGTTTAAATTTTGTATATAGAATGTTTTTATTAATATGTATAAAATATTCACAATTATTAAACATTTGTCACGAGCTGAAATTTTCTATATTTATTATTTTCTATGTCAAAAATTCAATAATTAATTTTTTATCACTTAAATATTTTTATTTTTAAAAATATTGGTTTAATTTTTATTTTTTTTTATTTTTTTAATATATTTAATATATTTTTTTAATTTAATATATATACATGAAAGAAAAAATAAATTTTTTAAATTAAAAAGAAGAAAATAGAGTTTAATATAAAAAAAATAGTGTTTAGGTCAAATTGCTATTTAAAATAAGTACATAAGTACTTTAATTTGTAAAACTTGCTAAAAACATTATTTCATAAATTTTTTGCTGGTTTGCACATTTAATTGTAAAAAAATACAAATACCAAAATAGCAAAAAATTATAAAATTTGAAAATTATTTATGCATTTATCCCAAAAATAAAAAAATGAGTCAAAAGAGATGCCACAAATATAATGAAATTAAATAGAAATAGTATTTTTTTACTCGTAACTTGTAGAATGACTCGAATGACTCTGCATTCAACTTAGGTTAAAATCACATATGGTGGTAAAATGGTGTTGTTGGTATATTTACGGTGCACTCATAGTAGTGTGGTAAGTGGTGACAAATAAAAAAAGGAGAACGGCTTGTATCACAAAAGTTAATATAATATTTCTTAATATTAATACTAAAACTAATTTAAATTACAAATACATAATTCTTTATAATTTTTATTTAATTAATATTAAATTAGTATTATATAATATTTACTTAATAATTTAATTTATACTACTTAATATAAATGTCACGACCCGAACCCAAGGCACGTAACCGGCAAAAGGGAATGGGAAAGATATAAGCTTCCAAAACCCATAGTAAGCCTTTCAAAGAAATTTTTAAAATAATACCATCTAACACATAACATTTTAATAAAACTCCTGCAGAGTTTTCCCTAAAATCGGAACAAATTCAAATCCTGCAATGCACAAATAACACTCCCAAAAGAAAATTCAACCCAACTGCTACACTCAAAAACATCAACTAACAATGAATCACAATCAAATTACCACAATATCATACAATAAGATATAATTTAATAAGATCCATATAATACAAATTATAGGAATAACAACATAATATTCAACTACTACGATATCTAGAGTACAAATACATAATGTTAATAATGATAGGATCCACACCAAACAACCTGAGAAGAAGGAAATCGGCGAAGTAGAATAAGCTAGCAATCTGACTATAGATGTCCTGAAAAAAATATAATTATTGAGGAGCGTCAGACCTCACTGAGTGAATTAATATTGGACTATGCATTCCTGCCCATTTTGAATTTATTTTAAAATTCCCCCATATTCCAAATCTGATGCATCAGTTTCTACAATTTTGAAAGCCAATGGATCAGCGATATGCAGACATGAAATTTCTAAATCTTATTTTTTGATTTGTCTAACAATGTCAGTATGATGATCAAACCATGTAACTGGATGCTTTTTTAGTCTATCATGCAATGGCTTTACAAGACGATTGATGTTTAGACAGAAATCTAAAACATAATTCAAACTTCCTAAAAATCTTTGCAATTGAGTTTTGTCCAAAATTTTATCTGGAAATTTGGATGCAAATGCAAAAGATCTTTTAATTGGAGTTATGGTTCCAAGAGTAATGTAATGTCCCAAAAATCGAACTTTTGTTTGGAAAAGTAAAATCTTTGATTTTGAAACTACTAAACCATTTTTCTTTGTCACATTGAAAAGGTTTGCAGATGTTTAAAATGTTGTTCAATTGAGTTTGAAAAAAATAAAACATTGTCAATGTAAACAACATAGACGTTTGAATATGGATTGAAAATGTCGTTCATGATTCTTTGAAATTCAGAAGGAGTATTTTTCAAACCAAATGGCATAACATTCTACTCAAACTATCCAAAAGAGACTGTAAAAGCAGTTTTATACCAATCTTTAGGATGTATTTGAATTTTCCAAAAACCATATTTCATATTAAACTTTGAAAAAATTAAAGTAGAATGAAGTTTTTGAAGCAAATTCTTTTTGTCTGGAATTAGATATCAAATCCATTTCAAAGCAGTATTTAAAGGTTTGTAATTGATCACTAGTCTGGAAGTACCTCTTTCTATTTCACTGTTTTTATTGATATAGAAAGCAACATAAGACCAAGGTGATCAAGATTTTGAAATCAGACCTTTTGACTCTAAATCTTGAATTTCTTCCCAATAATATTTTTCTAGGGTTTCATTCATTTGAATTGGTCGAGCTTTGGTAGAAATCTGACATTTATCAAAATCATTTTCGTAGGGCAGATCAACGATGTATTGCATTCTGTCTCAGAAGGCATAAGGAAGTTCAGAACAAATTTCTTTTTCAATTTTATATTGAAAAAACTAGATTTCTGATTTGATAGAATCCTTTTGAAGTTGGTTCTAAATTCTTTGGAGATTGACATCTTGCTTTAAATGTATTAGATATGTTTGTTTAACTTTAATTAAAGCATTTATTCTGAAATCGTAAATAGAATGAGCTTTAATCAAATTTAAATTTCTCTTTTTGGGCTTTTCAACAAAAGAAAAAACTAATTTTTCATTTCTTACTTTAAAATAAATTTTTTGTTCATTGACTTTATAGGGAGTGATTAGATTTATGAAAAGAGTCCCTAAAATAACTATTGAACGTAAATCTTTTGCAAGAATGAATAAATTCCTGAGTGCAACATTTCCTGTAACCACTGAGACATTAACTTTGCCACCAATGGTTAATGCAGAATCATTTGCAGTTACAAGTTTTTCTAATGAAAATATTTGGGAACCAAATCATACCTAATACAACTTAAATTAACACCAGTATCAAATAATGCAATTGTTTCTAGTTTAAAATCATTAGAGAAAATGATTTTTTTTAATCAAATATTTTCGAGAAGTAATTTCCCTTAAAACATTGATGTAATTTTCTAGAAGTTTTTCCAGGCATTGCATGTTTGGTAGTTCAAAAGGACCGTTAAAGTCTTCTAAATCAGAACTTGAATCAGTTTTTTGTTTGGAAATAAGAGATTGAATGATTTCAGAGTCTCTTTGTTGTTTGATTTTAAGTTTTTTTAATTCGGACTTAATGTTTTTTACTTCTTTTGGAAGATCCTAAAGAGTGCCAATAGGAGTTTTGATCTTTTTACCTTTTTCAAAAATAGTTGTTAAATTGTAACTATTTTTGGAAGTTAAAGGTAAAACAGAAGAAGCAGGAGTTTCAACAGGTTTGTCTTCTAAAGATTTCAGGAGTTTATCAAGAAATTCTTTTTGAAGTTTTAAATCACTAATATGCTTGATTATTTCAAGGAGTGTTTCTTGATCTTTGGTAAGTATATTAATGTATTTTGGAGGTTTGTCAGAGTCAGAGGAGTCTGACTCAAACATTGATGAAGTAGTAATTTCATTAATTTGAAGAGGACGGTCATCCTTAGAAGAAACGTTTGAAAAACTAGAATCAGAGGATTCAATTAAAATAGTAGAAATTTTTTGAAAGACTTCGTCCTCTGATCCTAATTCATAGAGTCGAGTGTTAACCCGACAGAATCTTACAGTGTGACCCTTTTTGCCACACTTGTAAAAGGTAATATCCTTAAGATTTTGTTTAGAGGATTTCCTGTATGGTTTGGAAGATTTTTTATGAGTATTTTTGGAAGAAGAAGGTTTTTTATAATAATCTTCTTTTTTAGGTTTATAAGACTTGTAAGATTTCTTATGTTTATGAAATTTTGATTTTTTGAATAATCTGTATGGTTTTGTTATACATTTACCATTATAGGATTTTGTTTCAATTGAATTTTAAAAATCAAATTGTTTGCAGAAAGATCCAACTTCCTGTTTTGTTTTCTTAGGTTCCCATTTAAGTTGTTTTTGAAGCTTTAGATCCTGATAGATCTTAAGCCCTTCATTCTGGGTCAGGCTAATCAATTCACCATAAGTAAATTAATTATAAGGTATTTAATTACCATGAGATGCTCTTACGGTATTCCGAACCTTTTCACCTGATATTTTAGGTAAACCTTCAAGGAACTTTTCTTTCCAGAATGGCTGATTAGAATCTTCACGAAGCATGATTCTAGTCAAAACTATATTTTTATAAGTTTAAAAATCACTAAGTTTCCTACAACGAAGGTTGCTAAAAAGCTCAGCGTTTTTATCTTTGAGATGGCTTGGATCTCCAATAAAATGTAAAGAAATTATTAAAATCAAGGTAGACTCAACATCTTATACTGGGTTAGCGAGATCATCAAGAAAAGAAGTGCCATCATTAAAAGTTTGAATAACATTTAAAATTTGTGTTTGTTGCTCAGGGGTTAAATGATAATCCCACCAACTCTTAAGTTGACCCAGGAAACCATTAATTAGGAGTTCAGCAATGGCCTTATCCATACTACCAGTTTAGGTCTTGTAGGCATTTGCTGCCATTATTATCTGTTGCAGGAGACCTAACACTTGATATTCACTCATACCATCTAGGTTCCATTCATAAATAGATGAAGCATTAAAACGAGATTATGGGTAGACTTCTCGGAATGATTGACCAATCCAACCTATTGATACGAGGTTGACTTGGTTAGTCATTCTGATTTTAAAAACTAGTTTGAAAATCATTTTGACTTTGAAAACCAGATTCAGTTTGAAAACCATTTTAACTCTCTTCTTCAGAATAGTTATCAGTGATATCAATAACGACGACACTCCTTGAAAGATGAGTTTTAGGAACAACTCAAGAAGTATCAGCTGAGCTAGAAGTTTATTCAATTCTATTCAGTTGATCATGAATCGCCTGTGAAAATTCAATTTTACTTGTTTGATGTTGTTGTTGGCTCTGTTTTGAAACTTGGAATGGTTTAAAAATAAGATTTTTAAGTTTTTATTCTGGAAGTTTGATAGACTCAGAAGACTTAGGAGTAGAATGATGTAAAATAGTTAGTTGTTGAATTTAAGTTTCAATTCTGGTTAACTATTTTTCAATCGTTTGAAGATGAATGTTTGAAAAATTACTTTGTAAAATAATATGTTTTAAATTCTTTGAATCATCATTATCTCGGGGAAGTTTGAATGGAGCTGCTGGAATTTTTGAATTACCATGAGAAAAGGTAATGTTCCTCAATGGTGGGTGTTCAGATTGGACTATATGAACATCTACCTTCCGTTTAGGATTTTTATTTCTCATTGTAACTGGATTAACAGTCTTGTTTGATTTCTTTAATTTTTTGAAAGGATATGCAAATTTATTTTAATGTGCATAAAACATTTCAAACCAATCAAAAAACTTCATTTGAACTCTGTATTCATTACAAAATTCGTAATATTTTCTCTGAATTTCATCTTTGATTTCCAGGAAGTTTGAAAATAACCAAATTATTTTTGACTCGTTCTGTTTAGAATAAAAATCTTTTTGAAGAAGAGTTTTATCAATTTAAAATTCTTTTTCCAAAATACTAATTTCTGCAGTAATATTTTGGGTTATGACAGAAGGTGTTGGAGAATAAGGGGCTGAAGGTGTTTCGTCTTCTTCTGTGTTTGGATTTTAGTTATTGTAGATAGGTCTTGGTATGGATTTCTGATAGTCAACATTTTATAGTAAGGAGCTAGGTATTTCAGAAGTTGAGAACATTGGCTGAACACGTGTTTGGATCTATTGATCGTTTGGATAAGGAGCACGAGCATAGATCACCGAAGGAAGTTGTAAGGCTTTTCCTAAGTCGATTGTTGAAGAGGTAGAGACTTCGTTAGAAAATTGAGAACTGGTTGATCTTCTGTCAAAAGATAGTTTAACTCTTCCATCTGAGAACTAGGTAACATTTCTCAGGTTTGCATTTGGCTCAGGTCTTTTTGGTGACTGAGGCTGAGTAGCTCCTTCTAAGATCCATTTTTCAGGTAAGGTAACATCTTTCCACTGAATGGTTCTGGGTATGACAGCATTAGATTTGGATAAATCTGTTTGGAGAAGGATGGTTTTGCCTTTTGGAGAGTGTTTAAGGTATTTGGTTGTAAAAGCAGAAACCATTGCTTTATAATGAACTCGAAACATTAATGCAATTGGAATAGACCCAGAAAGCATTTTGTAATTATGAGTTTTGATTTGTAAAACAATGCTCTTTAAAACATTTTTATTATTTAAAGAGACTATTATGTTTGGATAACAGCTAAAACTCACTCGTCCTTTATTAAGACTGGATTCCACTGTTCCTAACAAAGAATCAGAGAAGTTTATAAACCTAGCATCCCTCAAGACTGCTAAGATCGATGTATCTAGACCTTCCCTGATAAGAGGTTTTATTCCTACATGAACAAAGCCTATGTGTATGTATTTATAAGAGCATTCTTTATGTTTTTGTAAATATTTTGAAGAAAGAAGTTGGATTTCTTCATGAGGAGATAGGATCAAACACAAGTAGAAAGTAATGCAGAAAAGATGAAGATTTTATGCAGCCTACCTTATTATTTCGTTAAACCAACCAGAGTATTAAGGTCATGAGACTGGTATCTATAATAAGAGGGTAGGTATGTAAAATTGTTTTAACGGTAAAAATAAATACTGTTGAAATTAAAATAGTTTTGTGCACAGAAATGTACAGTTAAAATAATTACTATTTAAATTAAAAAGTTTGTTTGTTTAAATGCAGGATGAATGCAGATGCAAATGCATGATCACAAAGCACTCTGTCAAGAAAATTAGAAGTAGGAACGACCTAAGGGAATGCTCTAGATAGGAACTGTTCGAAATAAAAATGGTGTATAGCCCAGAGGAAGCCCAGATAGGTAACTATACACATAAGGGAGTAGAAGAAGAAGTTTGAGCACAACACAAAAGCAATACAGTTTTTTGATGTACAAGATCCTACTAGAGGCAAGCACAGAGCATACTTAAATTTATAAAAAATAAATTAAACAGAGTTTGAAAATAGAATTTAATACCAATACCTTTTATATATCAAAATATAAAGATACAAATTCTGACGACGATTACAAGTTTGGGTGGTACAAGTGAAAGGAAATAGAAAGGTTTTCTTACAATCACTCAATACAAATGTTTAATTATAGAAAGAAAGAACAGAGTTTTCTCTAATCTATTTCTCTCTGAATTTTTACAACCTTCTTCATCTGATGGCAGGAAGGTCTTCTTATAGTCGAGTATGGGAGCTGGAGTTGACAGAAGATAGGCTAGCCATTATGCTGATGAAGACTTTTGAGCCTGAAATTGGTGGTAGCAGACTGATTGATGAGCTGCACATGGAGTAGGGCCTAGCTTCACATGGGGAGAGCTTTCTTCATATGGGAGAGTTGAAGTTTGGTAAGAAGGCAGACAAAATTATTTTAGTCTGTAGGCTTTTGCTTTTTATTTTTTTTTAAGTCTTTACTTTTACATTTATAATTACTATAAGTAAATACAAATGATACAAAATACAAATACAAACGATACAATATATAAATACAAAATAAAATATTAAATATAAGATACTAGAATCCGTTGTTGCCAAAGTTGTCATCTCCTAAGTTAATGATAGGCTCAGAAGAACTTGAACTAGAAGAGTCTTCAGGCAAAGAGTCTTCAGGCTTAGAGGATCCTTGTTTGGAAGAGGAAGTTCTGTTGTCCAGAAGCTGTTGAATTGTCTAGTAGAATTCTTCTTCAGTTTATGTGCCAGCTAGCTTTTGCATTACAAATGACTTATGTGCTAGGAAAACTATGGTCTCTTTTAGGCATGGAAGTAAGTTGTGCTTGACTAGCCAGTTTTTGACCTTTTGTAGAGTGATCTTCTCTTTCTATAGGAAAGCATCCCACCATTTGACTTTGTATCTTCTGGTAAGAATTGTTTGACCATCCTGTTGTATGTTGTAACTGAAATACCATACACACATCCAAGGCAGAAAGAACTTCGTGAAAAAAATGAGAAAAAGATTAAATCTTTTTTCATTTACTAAAGGTTGATAGTGCTGTTTGAAGAGGTCAAAATAGGGTTTGACGTCTGGAATGAGTATTTCAGGAATATTCCCAAAGTAAGTCTACCATTGAATGAACCATGAGGGAAGTTTGGAGGTTTGAAATTCTCTATCAAAAAAGAATAGCTAGGAATGGCTGGAACTATCATTTTGGATAAAGAATGTGTTGAACCAGGCCTGTTGATAGTCTCAGTAGTTAAAAAATTTACAATGGGTAACTCGGGTATCAAGGCTTGGAGGAAAAGGTTTGGACTTGTGCAATTCAGAACCCCATTCTATTGGATGGATGATTTTCTGGATAGTACAAGTTGAGTATGAAGGATGAGGGTTTTTATCATCTTTTTTAAAATGTTTGAACTTAGCAGGGCCAGTAGTTTCTAAAATGGCTTGATAAAAACTTTGAGGTTTTGACAAATCCTAAGGTTTATAAAACCAATTTTTTAAAAACTGCCTTGGAGGGTTTTTGATTACAAAATCCATCCTCCATGGTCAGAATGTTTTGAAAATGTATTTTTTCTAAATACTCAGATTTTGATCTCAAAATTTGTTTTCTTTTAAAACGATTTGAGAAGAAACTGGTTTGGAAATCATTTGAGATGGGTTTTTTTGCAGAAATCTCCATCTCTGGAATTTTTAAAATTTCTTCACCTTTTCCCACTCTTTTGGAAAGCTGGGAATCAGCAGAGGTTTGAGCCAAAGCTGTTTGGGCTGGAGACTGTTGTGAGGCCTGTGACATTGATTGAAGAGTCTGGAAGAGCTCTGAAAATTGGGTCAGCTATTCAACCCATGTTTAAATTTAAGCCTATTTGTGGGCCTCAACATCTTCTTCTTTTTGGACCATGTGCATCTAGGATTTGATGGGTTGGGCTGTAAAAGGTTTGAGAATTTTTTGGGCCAGTGTTTGAGCTTTTTGGGTCAATGTTTGTTTTGGTATTTGGGCTTTTTCTTCACCAGTGTTTGCAGGGCCTTTACCCTTATCTTCATTTTTCTTCCTGGGCATTAGGACCTATTTTGTAGGAATTCCCTCGTCAAAAAGTCAAGAACTGAATTTATATCTCCTTTTATATATTTAATTTCAAAATCAAATATTGAAAGGATGGCTTGCCATCGGGCAAATATTTGTTTGGAAGAAATATTTTGAACATCTTTTTGTAAAACTTCTTTTGCTGATTTACAATCAATTTTTTTTTTAAAAAAAATTATTTAAAAGATCACTCTGAAATTTGAAAATACATAAAATAATTGAAAAAATTTCCTTTTTAATTGTGGAATAATTTTTTTTGACAGTCATTCCAATGTGCAGATGTAAATTAGACTATGCATTCCCGCCCATTTTGAACTTATTTTACAATTCCCCCATATCTCAAATCTGATGCATTAATTTCTACAATTTTGAAAGCCAATGGATCAGCGATATGCAGACATGGAATTTCTAAAACTTGTTTTTTGATTTGTCTAACAATGTCAGTGTGATGATCAAACCATGTAACCGGATGCTTTTTTAGGCTATCATGCAATGGCTTTGTAAGACGATTGATATTTGGACAGAAATCTAAAACATAATTCAGACTTTCTAAAAATCTTTGCAATTGAGTTTTGTCCAAAATTTTGTCTGGAAATTTGGATACAAATGCAAGAGATCTTTCAATTGGAGTTATGGTTCCATGAGTAATGTAATGTCCCAAAAACTGAACTCTTGTTTGGAAAAGTGAAATCTTTGATTTCAAAACCACTAAACTATTTTTCTTTATCATATTGAAAAAGGTTTGCAGATGTTTGAAATATTGTTTAATCGAGTTTGAAAAAATCAAAATATCGTCAATGTAAACAACACAGAAGTTTGAATATGGATTGAAAATGTCGTTCATGATTCTTTGAAATTCAGAAGGAGCATTTTTCAAACCAAATGGCATAACATTCCACTCATACTATCCAAAAGGGACTGTAAAAGCAGTTTTATAGCGATCTTTAGGATGTATTTGAATTTGTCAAAAACTAGATTTCATGTCAAACTTTGAAAGATTAAAGCAGAATTAAGTTTTTGAAGCAAATCCTTTTTGTTTAGAATTGGATATCAAATCCATTTCGAAGCAGTATTTAAAGGTTTGTAATTGATCACTAGTCTGGGAGTACCTCTTTCTATTTGACTATTTTTATTGACATAGAAAGTAGCACAAGACCAAGGTGATCGAGATTTTAAAATCAGACCTTTTGACTCTAAATCTTGAATTTCTTCCCTATAATATTTTTCTAGGGTTTCATTCATTTAAATTGGTCGAGCTTTGGTAGGAATCTGACGTTCATCAAAATCATTTTCATAGGGCAGATCAACGACGTGTTGCATTCTATCCCAGAAGGCATAAGGAAGTTCAGAACAAAATTCTTTTTCAATTTTATGTTGAAAAAACTAGATTTCAGATTTGATAGAATCCTTTTGAAGTTAGTTCTGAATTCTTTAGAGATTGACATCTTGCTTTAAATGCATTAGATGTGTTTGTTTAACTTTAATTAAAGCATTTATTCTGAAATCATAAATAGAATGAGCTTTAATCAAATTTAAATTTCTCTTTTTGGTCTTTTCAATAAAAGAAAAAATCAATTTTTTATTTCTTGCTTTAAAATAAATTCCTTGTTCATTGACTTTAAAGGGAGTAATTAGATTTATGAAAGGAGTCCCTAAAATAACCATTGAATGTAAATCTTTTGCAAGAATGGATAAATTCCTGAGTGTAACGTTTCCTGTAACCACTGAGGCTTCAACTTTGCCACCAATGATTAATGCGGAATCGTTTGCAGCTGCAAGTTTTTCTTTGGTTTTCTGATGAAAACATTTGGGAACTAAATCATACCTTATACAACTTAAATCAACTCCAGTATCAAATAATGCAATTGTTTTCAGTTCAAAATCATTTGAGAAAATGATTTTTGTTTGAATCAAATATTTTAGAGAAGTAATTTCCCTTAAAACATTGATGTAATTTTCTGGAATTTTTTCCAGGCATTGCATGTTTACTGGTTCAAAAGGACAGTCAGAGTCTTCTGAATCGAAATTTGAATTAGTTTTTTATTTGGAAATAATAGATTAAATGATTTCAGAGTCTCTTTATTGTTTGATTTTAAGTTCCTTTAATTCAGACTTAATATTTTTTACTTCTTTCTGAAGATCCTGAAGAGTGCCAACAGGAATTTTGGTCTTTTTACCTTTTTCAAGAATAGTTGTTAAATCGTAACTATTTTTGGAAGTTAAAGGTAAAATAGAAGAAGCAAGAGTTTCAACAGGTTTGTCTTCTAAAGATTTCAGGAGTTTATCAAGAAATTTTTTTGAAGTTTTGAATCACTAATATGCTTGATTATTTCAAGGAGTGTTTCTAGATCTTTGGTAAGCATATTAATGTGTTTTAAAGGTTTGTAAGAGTCAGAGGAGTCTGACTCAGACATTGATGAAGTAGCAATTTCATCAATTTGAAGAAGATGGTCATCCTCAGAAGAAACATTTGAAAAACTAGAATCAGAGGATTCAATTAAAATAGCAGAAATTTTTTAAAAGACTTCATCCTCTAATCCTAATTCATGGAGTCGAGTGTTAACCCAATAGAATCTTACAGTGTGACCCTTTTTGCCGCACTTCTAACAGGTAATATCCTTAAGATTTTGTTTGGAGGATTTCCTGTAAGGTTTGGAAGATTTCTTATGAGTTATTTTGGAAGAAGAAGGTTTTTTGTAATAATCTTCTTTTTCAGGTTTATAAGACTTGTAAGATTTCTTATGTTTGTGAAATTTTGGTTTTTTGAATTTTCTGTATGGTTTTGTTGTACATTTACTATTACAGGATTTTATTTCAATTGGATTTTGAAAATAAAATTATTTGCAGAAAGATCGAACTTCCTGTTTTATTTTCTTAGGTTCCCACTTAAGTTGTTTTTGAAGCTTTAGATCCTGATAGAACTTAAACCCTTCATTCTGGGTCAAGCTAATCAATTCACCATAAGTAAATTAATTATAAGGTATCTGATTACCATGAGATGCTCTTATGGTATTCAGAACCTTTTCACCTAATATTTTAGGTAAACCTGCAAGGAAATTTTCTTTTTAGAATGGCTGATTAGAATCTTCACGAAGCATGATTCTAGTAAAAAATGTATTTTTATAAGTTTTAAAATCATTAAGTTTCCTGCAATGAAAGTTGCTAAGAAGCTCAGCTTTTTTATCTTTGAGATTGCTTGGATCTCTGATAAAATGTAAAGAAATTGTTAAAATTAAGGTAGACACTGCATCCTGTACTAGGTTATTGAGATCATCAAGAAAAGGAGTGCCATCTTCAAAAGTTTGAATAGCATTTAAAATCTACGTTTGTTGCTCATGGGTCAGATGATAATCCCACCAACCCTTGAGTTGACCCGAGAAACCAGCAATTAGGAGTTCAGCAATGGCCTTGTCTATACTACCAGTTTGAGTCTTGTAGGCATTTGCTGCCATTATCATCTGTTGTAGGAGACCTAACACTTGATATTCACTCATACCATCTAGGTTCCATTCATAAACAGATGAAGCATTAAAATGAGATTGTGGGTAGACATCAGGTTGTTTGATAATATCAGGTGCCATCACTACACTTCTCGGAATGATTGACTAATCCAACCTATTGATACGAGATTGACTTGGTTGGTCATTCTGATTTTAAAAACTAGTCTAAAAATCATTTTGACTTTGAAAACCAGTTTCAGTTTGAAAACCATTTTGACTCTCTTCTTCAAAAGAGTTATCAGTGATATCAATAACACCGACACTCCTTGAAGGAGGAGTTTCATGAACAACTCGAGAAGTATCAGCTGAGCTAGAAGCTTATTCAATTCTACTCAGTTGATCACGAATCACCTGTGCAAATTCAAGTTTACTTGTTTGAAGTTGTTATTGGCTCTGTTTTGAAACTTGGAATGGTTTAAAAATAGGATTTTTAAGTTTCTGTTCTAGAAGTTTGATAGACTCGGAAGACTTAGGAGCAGAATGATGTAAAATAGTTGGTTGTTAAATTTGAGTTTCAATTCTGGTTAACTATTTTCCAATCATTTGAAGATGAATGTTTGGAAAATTTCTTTACAAAATAATGTGTTTTAAATTCTTTGAATCATCATTATCTTGGGGCAGTTTGAATGGAGCTGCTGGAATTTTTGAATTACCATGAGAAAAGGTAATGTTCCTTAATGGTGGGTGTTCAGATTGAACTATCTGATCATCTACCTTCAAAAAGATTGATTCCTACAGAAAATATTTTCTAAATTCATTTTGAAAATTAGAACATTAAAACTTTGGATTGAACAGGAAAATGGCCACCAGCTTTACTGTCCTACAGCTCAATCTGAAAAAATGGGACTTACTACTGTACCAATACCTCTCACTGTTCAATTTAGGGCTTTACTATTTTTCTCCCCCAAAAATGAATTTTGAATAGTTTAAAGCAGAAAACAAGCTTAATTTAGCTATGATACCATGAGGAGACAATAGTAAAGCCCTAAATTGAATAGTGATAGGTATTGGTACAGTAGTAAGTCCCGTATTAGAAGGTAGATGATCAGATAGTCCAATCTGAACACCCAGCATTGAGGAACATTACCTTTTCTTATGGTAATTTAGAAATTCCAGCAGCTCCATTCAAACTTTCCCAAGATAATGATGATTCAAAGAATTTGAAACACATTATTTTACAAAGCAATTTTCAAACATTCATTTTCAAATAATTGGAAAATAATTAACCAAAATTGAAACTCAAATTCAACAACCAACTATTTTACATTATTTTGCTCCTAAGTCTTCTGAGTCTATCAAACTTCCAGAATAGAAACTTAAAAATCCTATTTTAAAACCATTCCAAGTTTCAAAACAGAGCCAACAACAACTTCAAATAAGTAAACTTGAATTTGCACAGGTGATTCGTAATCAACTGAGTAGAATTGAATAAGCTTTTAGCTCAGCTGATACTTCTCGAGTTGTTCCTGAAACTCTTCCTTCAAGGAGTTTCAGTGTTATTAATATCACCGATAACTCTTTTGAAGAAGAGAGTCAAAATGGTTTTCAAACTGAAACTTGTTTTCAAAGTCAAAATGATTTTCAAACTAGTTTTCAAAATCAGAATGACCAACTAAGTCAACCTCGTATCAATAGGATGGATTGGTCAATCATTCCGAGAAGTGAGGCGATGGCACCTGACATTATCAGACAACCTGATGTCTACCCACAATCTCATTTTAATGCTTCATCTATTTATGAATAGATCCTAGATAGTATGAGTGAATATCAAGTGTTAGGTCTCCTGCAATAGATGACAATGGCAGCAAATGCCTATAAGACCCAAACTGGTAGTATGGATAAGGCCATTGTTGAACTCCTAATTGCTGGTTTCTCGGGTCAACTCAAGGGTTGGTAGGATTATCATCTAACCCCTGAGCAACAAACGCAGATTTTAAATGCTATTCAAACTTTTAAAGATGGCACTCCTTTTCTTGATGATCTCGATAACCCCGTACAGGATGTTGTGTCTACCTTGATTTTGACAATTTCTTTACATTTTATCGGAGATCTAAGCCATCTTCAAGATAAAAATGCTGAGCTTCTTAGCAACCTTCGTTGTAGGAAACTTAGTGATTTTCAAACTTATAAAAATACATTTTTGACTAGAATCATGCTTCGTGAAGATTCTAATCAGCCATTATAAAAAGAAAAGTTCTTTGTAAGGTTACCTAAGATATTAGGTGAAAAGGTTCGGAATACTATAAGAGCATCTCATGGTAATCAGATACCTTATAATCAATTTACTTATGGTGAATTAATTAGCCTGGCCCAAAATGAAGGGCTTAAGATCTGTCAGGATCTAAAGCTTTAAAAATAACTTAAGTGGTAACTTAAGAAAATAAAACAGGAATCCAAACAATTTAATTTTCAAAATCCAATTGAAACAAAATCCTGTAATGGTAAATGTACAACAAAACCATACAAAAAATTCAAAAAATCAAAATTTCACAAACATAAGAAATCTTACAAGTCTTATAAAACTGAAAAAGAATATTAATATAAAAAACCTTCTTCTTCCAAAAAGACTCATAAGAAATCTTCCAAACCATACAGGAAATCCTCCAAACAAAATCTTAAGGATATTACCTGTTACAAGTGTGGCAAAAAGGGTCACACTGCCAGATTCTATCGGGTTAACACTCGACTCTATGAATTAGGATTAGAGGATGAAGTCTTTCAAAAAATTTCTGCTCTTTTAATTGAATCCTCTGATTCTAATTTTTCAAACGTTTCTTCTAAGGATGGCCGTCCTCTTCAAATTGATGAAATTGCTACTTCATTAATATCTGAGTCAGACTCTTCTGACTCTGATAAACCTCCAAAATGCATTAATATGCTTACCAAATATCAAGAAATACTCCTTGAAACAATCAAGCATATTAGTGTTTCAAAACTTTAAAAAGAATTTCTTAATAAACTCTTGAAATCTTTTGAAGATAAACCTGTTGAAACTCCTGGTTCTTCTATTTTACCTTCAACTTCCAAAAATAGTTACAATTTAATAACTATTCTTGAAAAAGATAAAAAGACCAAAACTCCAATTGGCACTCTTCAGGATCTCTAGAAAGAAGTAAAAAACATTAAGTCTGAATTAAAGAAATTTAAAATCAAACAACAAATAGACTCTGAAATCATTCAATCTTTTAGTTTCAAATAAAAAACTAATTCATGTTCTGATTCAGAAGACTCTGACGGTCCTTCTGAACCACCAAACATGCAATGCCTAGAAAAAATTCTAGAAAATTACATCAATGTTTTAAGGGAAATTACTTCTCGAAAATATTTGATTCAAACAAAAATTATTTTCTCAAATGATTTTGAACTAGAAACAATTGCATTATTTGATACTGGTACTGATTTAAGTTGTATCAAGTATGATTTGGTTCCCAAATATTTTCATCAGAAAATCAAAGAAAAACTTACAGCTGCAAACGATTCTGCATTAACCATTGGTGGTAAAGTTGAAGCCTCAGTGGTTACAGGAAACGTTGCACTCAGGAATTTATTCATTCTTGCAAAAGATTTATGTTCAATGGTTATTTTAAGGACTCCTTTCATAAATCTAATTACTCCCGATAAAGTTAATGAACAAGGAATTTATTTTAAAGCAAGAAATGAAAAATTGGTTTTTTCTTTTGTTGAAAAGCCCAAAAAGAGAAATTTAAATTTGATTAAAGCTCATTCTATTTATGATTTCAGAATAAATGCTTTAATTAAAGTTAAAAAAACACATCTAATGTATTTAAAGCAAGATGGCAATCTTCAAAAAATTCAGAACCAACTTCAAAAGGATTCTATCAAATCAGAAATCCAGTTTTTTCAACATAAAATTGAAAAAAAAATTTGTTATGAACTTCATTATGCCTTCTGGGATAGAATGCAACACGTCGTTGATCTGCCCTATGAAAATGATTTTGATGAACGTCGGATTCCTACCAAAGCTTGACCAATTTAAATGAATGAAACCCTAGAAAAATATTATAGGGAAGAAATTCAAGATTTAGAGTCAAAAAGTCTGATTTCAAAATCTCGATCACCTTGGTCTTATACTGCCTTCTATGTCAATAAAAATAGTGAAATAGAAAGAGGTACTCTCAGACTAGTGATCGATTATAAACCTTTAAATACTGCTTTGAAATAGATTCGATATCCAATTCCAAACAAAAAGGATTTGCTTCAAAAACTTCATTCTGCTTTAATCTTTTCAAAGTTTAACATGAAATTTAGTTTTTGTCAAATTCAAATACATATTAAAGATCGGTATAAAACTGCTTTTATAGTCCCTTTTAGATAGCATGAGTGGAATGTTATTCCATTTAGTTTGAAAAATGCTCATTCTGAATTTCAAAGAATCATGAACGACATTTTCAATCCATATTCAAACTTCTGTGTTGTTTACATTAACGATGTTTTAATTTTTTCAAACTCAATTAAACAACATTTCAAACATCTGCAAACCTTTTTCAATGTGACAAAGAAAATTGGTTTATTGGTTTTGAAATCAAAGATTTCACTTTTCCAAACAAGAGTTCGGTTTTTGGGACATTACATTACTCATGGAACCATAACTCTAATTGAAAGATTTCTTGCATTTGCATCTAAATTTTCAGACAAAATTTTGGACAAAACTCAATTACAAAGATTTTTAGGAAGTCTGAATTATGTTTTAGATTTCTGTCTAAACATCAATCGTCTTGCAAAGCCATTGCATAATAGACCAAAAAAGCATCTGGTTGCATGGTCTGATCATCACACTAACATTGTTAGATAAATCAAAAAAAGAATTTTAGAAATTCCATTTCTACATATCACTGATCCATTGACTTTCAAAATTATAGAAACTGATGCATCAGATTTAGGATATAGGGGAATTTTAAAATAAGTTCAAAATGGGCGGGAATGCATAGTCCAATTTACATCTACACATTGGAATGACTGTTAAAAGAATTACTCCATAATTAAAAAAGAAATTCTTTCGATTGTTTTATGTATTTCAAAATTTCAGAGTGATATTTTGAACAAAAAAGTTCTTCTAAGAATTGATTGTAAATCAGCAAAAGAAGTTTTACAAAAAGATGTTCAAAACAATTGCTTCCAAACAAATATTTGCCCGATGGCAAGCCATCCTTTCAATATTTGATATTGAAATTGAATATATAAAAGGAGATACAAATTCAGTTCCTGACTTTTTGACGAGGAAATTCCTATAAAACAGGTCCTAATTCCTAGGAAGAAAAAGGAAGATAAGGGCAAAGGATCTGTAAATACCGGTGAAGAAAAAGCCCAAACACCAAAATAAACACTGGCCTAAAAAGCCCAAACACTGGCCCATTCCATGGCCCAAAAACTTCTCAAACCTTCTACAGCCCATCCCATTAAATCCTGGATGGACATGGTCCAAGAAGAAGAAAATGTTGAGGCCTACAAACAGGCCCAGATTCAAACATAGGTTGAATAGCTGACCCAATCTCCAGAGCTCTTCCAAGCTCTTCAATCAATGTCGCAGGCCTCACAATAGTCTCCGGCCCAAACAGCTTCGGCTCAAACCTTTACTGATTCCTAGCCTCCCAAAAGAGCGGGAAAAGGTAAAGAATTTTAAAAATTCCAAAGATGGAGATTTCTGCAAAAAAACCCATCTCAAATGATTTCCAAACCAATTTCTTCTCAAATCATGTTAAAAGAAAAACAAATTTTGATATCAAAATCTGAGTATTTAGAAAAAATACATTTTTAAAATATTCTGACCATAGAGGATGGATTTTGTGATAAAAAATCCTCCAAGGCAGTTTCCAAACTATTTCTAAAAAAATTAGTTTTATAAATCTTGGGATTTGTCAAAGCCTTACAGTTTTTATCAAGCCGTTTTAGAAACTACTGGCTCTACCAAGTTCAAACATTTTAAAAAGGATGATAAAAACTCTCATCTTTCATACTCAGCTTGTACTATCCAAAAAATCATCCATCCAATAGAATGGGGTTCTGAATTGCATAAGTCCAAACCTTTTCCTTCAAGCCTTGATACCCAAGTTACCCATTGTCAATTTTTTAACTACTGGGACTATCAACAGGCCTGGTTCAACACATTTTTTATCCAAAATGACAGTTCCAGCCATTCCTGGCTATTCTTTTTTGATAGAGAATTTCAAACCTCCAAACTTCCCTCCTGGTTCATTCAATGGTGGACTTACTTTGGGAATATTCCTGAAACACTCATTCTGGATGTCAAACCCTGTTTTGACCTCTTCAAATAGCACTATCAACCTTCAGTAAATGAAAAAAGATTTAATCCTTTTCTCATTTTTTGCATGAAGTTCTTCCAGCCCTGGGTGTGTGTATGGTATTTCAGTTACAGTATGCAACAGGATGGTCAAATAATTCTCACCAGAAGATACAAAGTCAAATGGTAGGATGCTTTCCTATACAAAGAGAAGATCACTCTACAAAAGGTCAATAACTGGCTAGTCAAGCACAACTTACTTCCATACCCAAAGGAGACCACAGTTTTCCTAGCACAGAAGTCATTTGTAATGCCAAAGCTAGTTGGCGCACAAACTGAAGAAGAATTCTACCAGACAATTCAACAGCTTTTGGATAACATAACTTCCTCTTCCAAACAAGGATCCTCCAAGCCTGAAGACCCTTTGCCTGAAGACTCTTCTAGTTAAAGTTCTTCTGAGCCTATCATTGACTTAGAAGATGACTACTTTGGCAACAGCGGATTCTAGTATCTTGTATTTAATATTTTATTTTGTATTTGTATCTCATATTGTTTGTATTTGTATTTTGTATCGTTTGTATTTAGTTTTGTATTTACTTATAGTAATTGTAAATGTAAAAGTAAAGACTTAAAAAAAAGTAAAAAGTAAAAGCCTGCAGACTAAAAATAATTTTGTCTACCTTCTTACCAAACTTTAGCTCACCTATGTGAAGGAAGCTCTCCCCATGTGAAGCTAGGCCCCACTCCATATGCAGCTCATCAATCAGTCTGCTACCACCAATTGCGAGCTCGAAAGTCTTCATCAGCATAATGGCTAGCCTGTCTTTTGTCAACTCTAGCTCCCATGCTCGAGTATAAGAAGACCATCCTGCTATCAGATGAAGAAGGTTGCAAAAATTAGAGAGAAATAGATTAGAGAAAACTCTGTTCTTTCTTTCTATAATCAAACATTTGTACTAAGTGATTGTAAGAAAACTTTTCTATTTCCTTTCACTTGTACTACCTAAACTTGTAACCGTCGACAAAATTTGTGTCTTTATATTTTGATATATAAAAGGTATTGGTATTAAATTCTATTTTCAAACTCTATTTAATTTATTTTTTGCAAATTTAAATATGCTTTGTGCTTACCTCTAGTAGGATCTTGCATATTAGAAAACTGTACTACTTTTGTGCTATGCTCAAACTTCTTTTTCTACTCCCTTCTGTGTATAGTTACCTGTCTGGGCTTTCTCTGGGCTATACACCATTTTTATTTCGAATGGTACATGTCTGGAGTATTCCTCTGGGCCGTTCCTACTTTTAATTTTCTTGACAGGGTGTTTTGTGATCATAAATTTGCATATGCATTTATCCTGCATTTAAACAAACAAACTTTTTAATTTAAATAGTAATTATTTTAACTGTACATTTTCTGTGCACAAACTGTTTTAATTTCAACAATATTTATTTATACTGTTCAAACAATCTCACATACCTACACTCTTATTGTGGATACCAGTCTCATGACCTTAATGTTCTGGTTGGTTTAACGAAACAATAACGTAGGCTGCATAAAATCTTCATCTTTTCTACATTACTTTGTACTTGTGTTTGATCCTGTCTGTATATATATATATATATATATATATATATATATATATATATATATATATATATATATATACATACATATATATTAGTACAATTGTGTTTGTTTTATGGCATATGTTGATGGGATAATTTTTGATAGGCTAGTGTGTTTATTCTTTCTTTCGTGGTTCAAGCTTTACTACTCTTTTAGGTTATCATTGTCTATATAGATCTCTGAACCAGCTTAGATTTGATATATTATGGGCCCTGTGACTCATTTATAGTCAAAAGTTATGGCCCTTGAAAGTACCTTTATGCACACAGTCCACACTTTTACCTTCAAATCATTTTAAAAACTGTAGAGCTATTTTGTCCGCATCAGGTGCCATCGTATAAAAAACTGCTCTTTCATATATAAAGATACATATAAATTATGCGTATGTGATTACCGGAGATAATTTGGTAATTCAAAGAAATCTTTTTTCACCATTAATTCTTACTGTTCTTTTTTATACAATTTATTTTTAACCTGTATCTAGGCTTCCAACAAATATCTAAATCTCATCTCTAGAGCACCCAAATTTGCTCACGACCATAATCATTTCTTCAATGCAACTGCTAGTACCACTATTTGATGAGTAAAAGTTCAAATTCACTACAAATAATAAAAATTATCATAGGCGGTGAAGATGGAAAAGCAGGGGCATCAACGACCGCGGTTGGGGGTGGACTAAAAGAGAAGAAGCCTTGACTACCATTTCTCCTTTTTCTCTCAAATATAATTATTGATTACATTTTTAATCTTATTTTCATTTTATCATCACTCTTAATTGATTAATTTTTCTTTCCAAAAACCTCAAAAACTAAACCATAAAAAGATACTACCATTTCACCTATTGTCGTTATTGTTTTATTTTTATTTTTATTCATCATCATAGTTCCCTTATTTATAAGCTCTTATTTGCACTCCTAGAACCTTCTCTTTTATGCAGCTTTGTAATGAAAAGCAAGGTGCTTATTCTATTCAAGGATAAATTTTTTATCAGTTGTTTCATATTAATATTCACCAAGATCTATTTTTTTCTTAACTCACCTGCTTGAGCCATCCAAAGAATGGTATGGTTTTTATTATAAAAGTATCTAGCTTTTTTTCATTGAATGGTGAAATGCTATATATATATATAGTATAATTGTGTTTGTTTTACGGCATATGTTGATGGGATAATTTTTGATAGGCTAGTGTGTTTATTCTTTCTTTTATGGTTCAAGCTTTAATGCTCTTCTAGGTTGTTACTATCTATATGGATCTCTGAACCAGCTTCAATTGGATATATTATGGGCCCATAACTTATCTAGAGTCAAAAGTTGTAGCCCTTGAAAGCACCGTTGCGCACACGTGCCATACTTTTGCCTTTAAATTATTCCAAAAACTGTAGAGCTATTTAGTCTGCATCAGGTTCCATCGTATAAAAAGCTGCTCTTTTATATATAAAGATACATATAAATTACGTGTATGTGATTATTGAAGATAATTTGGTAATTCAAAGAAATCTATTTTCACCATTGATTCTTCTTGTTCCTTTCTGTACAATTTTTTTTATCCTGCAAATAGGCTTCCAACAAAAATCTAAATCTCATCTCTAGAGCACCCAAATTTGCTAGGGACCATAATCATTTCTTCACTGCAACCACCGGTGCCGCTGTTTGATGAGTAAACGTTAAAAATTGCTACAAATAATAAAAATTATCATAGGCGATGAAGATGGAAAAGCAGGGTCAGCAACGGCGGTGCTTGGGGGTGGAGTGGGAGAGAAGAAGCCTTGACTACCATTTCTCCTTTTCCTCTCAAATATAATTATTGATTACATTTTTCATCCTATTTTCATTTTATAATCACTCTTAATTGATTAATTTTTCTCCCCTAATACCTCAACAAATCTACAACTAAACCTTAAAAAGATACTACCATTTCACTTGTTGTCGTTATTATTTTATTTTTATTTTTATTTTTATTCATAATTATAGTTCCTTTGTTTATAAGCTCTTATTTGCACTCCCAAAACCTTCTCTCTCATGCAACTATGTAATGAAAAGCAGGGCACTTATTATGTTCAAGGACAAACCTTTTATCAGTTGTTTCATATTAATATTTACCAAGATCTATTTTTTTCTTAACTCATCTGCTTGAGCCATCCAAAGAAAGGTATGGTTTTTATTATAAAATTATCTAGCTTTTTTTTCATTAAATGATAAAATGCTATATATATATATATATATGGTACAATTGTGTTTGTTTTATGGCCTATGTTGATGGGATAATTTTTGATAGGCTAGTGTGTTTATTCTTTCTTTTATAGTTCAAGCTTTAATGCTCTTCTAGGTTATTTCTATCCATATGGATCTTTGAACCAGCTTCGATTGGATATATTATGGGCCCCGTGACTCATATAGAGTCAAAAGTTATGGCCCTTGAAAGCACCGTTGCGCACACGGGCCACACTTTTGCCTTCAAATTATTCCAAAAACTGTAAAGTTATTTGGTATGCATAAGGTCCCATCGTATAAAAAGCTGCTCTTTTATATGTAAAGATACATGTAAATTACATGTATGTGATTACCGGAGATAATTTTGTAATTCAAAGAAATCTATTTTCACCATCGATTCTTCCTGTTCCTTTTTGTACAATTTTTTTTTATCCTGCCCCTAGGCTTCCAACAAAAATCTAAATCTCATCTCTAGAGCACCCAAATTTGCTAAAGACCATAATCATTTCTTCACCGCAACCGCCAGTGCCATTGTTTGATGAGTAAAGGTTAAAATTTGCTACAAATAATAAAAATTATTATAGGCAGCGAAGATGGAAAAGTAGGGTCAGCAATGGTGGCGGTTGGGGGTGGAGTGGGAGAGAAGAAGCCTTGACTACCATTTCTCCTTTTTCTCTCAAATATAATTATTGATTACATTTTTAATCCTATTTTCATTTTATAATCACTCTTAATTGATTAATTTTTCTCCCCAAAAACCTTAACAAATCTACAACTAAACCTTAAAAAGATACTACCATTTCACTTGTTGTCGTTATTGTTTTATTTTTATTTTTATTCATAATCATACTTCCCTTATTTATAATCTCTTATTTGCACTCCCAAAACCTTCTCTCTCATGCAGCTATGTAATGAAAAGCAGGGCGCTTATTATGTTCAAGGATAAACCTTTTATCAGTTATTTTATGTTAATATTCACCAAGCTCTATTTTTTTTTTCTTAACTCACCAGCTTGAGCCATTTAAAGAAATGTATGGTTTTTATTATAAAAGTATCTAGCTTTTTTTTTCATTGAATGATGAAATGCTATATATATATATATATATTGGTACAATTGTGTTTGTTTTATGGCATATGTTGATGGGATGATTTTTGATGGGCTAGTGTTTTTATTCTTTCTTTTGTGGTTTAAGCTATACTGCTCTTCAGGGTTATAGCTTTTCATATGGACCTCTGAACCAACTTCGATTTGATATATTTTGGGCCCATGACTCATCCGGAGTCAAAAGTTAAGGCCCTTAAAAGCACCGTTGAGCACACAAGCCACACTTTTATCTTCATATCATTCCAAAAACTGTAGAGCTATTTGGTCCGCATCATGTCCCATCGTATAAAAAACTACACTTTCATATAAAAAGATACATGCAAATCACGCATATGTGATTACCAAAGATAATTTGGTAATTCAAAGAAATCTCTTTTCATCATCGATTCATCCTATTCCTTTCTATACAATTATTTTTATCTTGTATCTAGGCTTCCAACAAAAATCTAAATCTCATTTCTTGAGCACCCAAATTTACTCAAGACTATAATCATTTCTTCACCGCAACCGTCGGTGCCACTGTTTGATGAGTAAAGGTTAAAATTTGCTATAAAAAACAAAAATTATCGTAGGCAGTGAGATGGAAAAGCAGGGGTAGCGATGGTGGATGTTGGGGTGGAGTGGGAGAGAAGAAGCCTTGACTACTATTTCTCCTTTTTCTCTAAAATATAATTATTGATTACATTTTTAATCCTATTTTCATTTTATCATCACTCTTAATTGATTAAATTTTCTCCCCAAAAACATCAACAAATCTGCAACTAAACCTTAAAAAGATACTACCATTTCACCTATTGTCGTTATTGTTTTATTTTTATTTTTATTCATAATCATAGTTCCCTTGTTTATAAGCTCTTATTTGCACTCCTATAACCTTCTCTCTCATGCAGCTATGTAATGAAAAGCAGGGCACTTATTGTGTTCAAGGACAAACCTTTTACAATTATTTCATATTAATATTCAGCAAGATCTTTTTTTTTCTTTTTTTTCTTAACTCACTAGCTTGAGCCATCTAAAGAAAGTTATGGTTTTTCTTATAAAAGTATCTAGCTTTTTTTTTTCATTGAATGATGAAATGCTATACATATATTGGTACAATTATGTTTGTTTTATGGCATATGTTGATGGATGGATTTTTGATGGGTTAGTGTGTTTATTCTTTCTTTTGTGGTTCAAGCTTTACCACTCTTCTGGGTTTTGTGTGAAAGTTCTTTCTGTTATGGATTTTAACTAAAAAGGTTGGTGACGTTTTATAGAATTAATTCTCATAAGGGTTAGTTACTGTGATAGTAATGATATGTTAATTGTTGAGTTCAAACTGGGTTTGTGTGAACGAATGCACATGGCATCTTTTGGTTAGTATTGGGAAACTGAGAAGAGATTGTTATTTTTAAATCTTATTTAGGTTTTGGTTTTTAAAAAATAATATGAATATTGTTTTACTTGGCCACATGATGGTATAGATTATAAGAACTGCAAATTTTATATTTATTGCTCTCAAATTTTGAGGAGTCTAAGATTTTCACTTTTCTTTCCTCCTTTTTTTATAAGGCTTTTGATACAAATGTATGCTGGAAAGAAAAAATTTATTTTAAAATACCAATCATGGAATTCTCAAGTTACCAGAGTACCTTTTTTTCTTTTATTTTATTTATGAATAGACTGGATCAGTCAAAAGATAATAAGATGATCTTAGTCTTGGCAAATATAGTTAAGTCAACTTATCATTTTGTCTTTGGATATGACAAAATAGGTAATTTCAGGAAAAGAAATCAATATGGAATTAACAGTTAGAAAAAAATTATTATATAAAGGCATACAAAATTGCATTGAAGGTTTAAATCATATGGAAGTCTTTCTATCTCATACAAAAGTAAATTTGAGCAACACGAGCCTTCTTGATAATGTAAAAGCTCATTTTTAAGGTAAGGGTTTCTTGTTGGATTAATTACTAAAGTTTATTTTGATTGTATTTCCTTACTGAAATATAAATACAGATTCAAATATGATTGTTGATTATTGTGATATTGGCATAGTTGAGTGGCTATTGTGAGATGAAGTGATGCTTACTACATTATATTTGTTAGTATAGATATGTCCTAGGGCCATTTTTTGTATGTTGACATTGTACTTTTATCCCTATGATAATAAAATATTCATTTAAATAAAGTGTGTGTTTATTTGAATATTTACTCTTAGTATTATATTGAATGAGCTTATTATCAAGAGTTGATAATATGAGTAACAAATTCATTTAGTACATATACTATAAATGTTTATAGTCATTGGATTAATATAAGGGTAGTATTAATTCTCAGACTATAGACTATCGCCTCTATCTATTTTTCTTGATCGGTATATGATATCAATAGTGGGAGGTAGTGAGTCTCATAGTACTTGATATGCGATATCAGAATAGACATGTGGATACCCATGTGATGGGTGGATCAAACTATGATGTAAGATTTGTGATTGCATGAAAATTCACTTTTGCCAACAATCACAACCTTAAACATAATAGTGCATATGGTCCTTTGACCTGAGGTGACACGGTCATTCACATATGGTTAGTTAGTATTTGTTACTGCTTACATACATGTGCTAGCCATGTATGTTTATATGGTGTGTGGTGGCTCTAGTTGGTTGTATATAGGGATAAGTGATCGGCCAAGATGGAATTCATTACCTGAAGTGAACCGGGATAAGATCCTATGCTATCTAAGTTATTCTTGATGAATAAGTACCCTACTAGATCAAACTCGACTCACCATAAAGTGTTTCGGTACTAGAAAGAGCTTCTAGTAGTAGTCGTGTTTTATCAAGAATTGAACTGAAGATGAGGTCATATGATTGAGGTAATTAGAGTTTGACTAAACCGTGACTCTAGTCGATATCAAGATCTTGTAATGAAGGGACATTTAGTGCATAGTAATTGTGTTTAATGGTTCTTGTCGATCTACATATAGCATTCATTTCTAATTGGATAGTCGTGATATCTATGCTAGGGGTCACTCATGACTTATGGGAACTAAATGTGATAAATTAGAATTTTTACATTTATCATGAAAAGATGTTTCCACAATATTAAGTGTTAATATTATTTCTCATTACCAATTAGACTTGAACCTAGTAAGTTAAACACATAAATTGCACAAGAAAGATCATTACCAATTTGACCCAAGATGCTTGTTAGAACTCCTTCAAGCTTGAATATATGTGGGATTTAATCCTTAAAGATCTATATTATGTAACTTGTGTGTTTCAAGCTAGAGGCTTTATATTTAGGGAGCTTGGAGCTTATGTATCACAACAACCAAAGCTTGTCAGCGTGCTACTCACTTAAGAATTTTGTAAGTGTTACTAAACTCTTAATTGGTAGGCTTTGTGATTTGATGATATGACTTGGTTATTGATTTAAAATATTGTCCATCATGCATGTTTTAGCTATGTATATTTGCTTGTGACGTGATCTTGGGCTAGGGCAAGATTCTAGTTGATGCAAGAGTTGCAAGTAATCAAAATTTTAAAATTCCACATAATTTTAATTACTTTGGATATTCATCCCTTCAAGTGGTATCAGAGCCTAAATCATAAGAATTATATGCTAAAAATTATGTTAATTACAAGTGTTATGATTAAACATGATGTTGGTTGCAAGTGTTGTAACTATGAGCATCGTTGGTATTATGGCATGTAGGTGACACATGGCCATATACATGGCCATGTGTGCATTCTACCTGTTTTTACTAGGCAATACATGGCTATGTACTGATATACATGGCCATGTATCATGCTGTTCCAGTAATTAGTATGTTGCACGGGCCATGTATCCTCTTGCACAATGCTAACAAGATGCATATTGGACAATATTTTACATATGTTTGCTTATTATACATGCAAGAAATGATTATGGACTTAGTTTACATCCTATTATTTGTAATAATAATTAATTTTATTATTATTGTTATGTAATTAACTATTAATTGCATAGATTTAAGGATGTAAATTATTTACCTTAGTATACCAAGGATTGAATGTAAATCACAAGAGTTGTGACTTGAAGATTGAAGTGTTCAATTTGGTGACCCATTCAACCTTTAGTGGCATGGACCAAGGCCCATGGTGATGGTGACAAAGGAGGCTCATGGAATGAAGGCTTTTCTTAGGCTAGGCCCATTTGTAATTATTCTAAGAGTTAAAATAGGCTTAGGAAAGGCCCATGATCACTCCTTATTTGTGCATCCATTTTGCATGTACAATGTATATATGAGATATTTATGTTATGGCATGCTATATATGTATGAGATATATATATAGATGGATGATGGATAACATGTAATGTATGTATGAGATATGTATGTTGTGGATGGATGGCATGTAATGTATATATGAGATATATATGTTGTAAACTGGCTAATATGCAAAGTGAGACCTTAAATAATTGACCCAAAAATCTTCCAATCAAATTTTGGTCTAGGCTCTCCATTGGAGCAATAACTTGTATGGTTTTGGACTTATGTGCATCGACTATAGATATATAGGGGTGTATATAAGGCCCAAAATATTCATGTAGTGTTATTATTAAGCATGAGATGTTGTAGGTGTATGCATACACTATGGGCCAAGAATGGCAAATAGGCATACCTGAGGTTTATAATGTTCAAATCCATCCAAAAATGGTAATTAGGTGTACCTGAGGCCCATAACATCAGGAGCCGAATTAATAAAACCTCACATGAGATGTGATAGATAAGAGTTATCCACTTAATGAGAACTATTATTTCAAAAATGGTAATGTGTACCTGAGGGATAGTAGTAGCCTATTAAGAATTCCATTATCCACTAGAAAATTTATCCAATAAGGGATTTTCATTTCCTACTTGGAAGTGTAGGATTCGCCAAGTTAGTGGGAGGCCATTATGATTAAAGACCAAATCTAATGGTGATCACAATGACATATAACTAATCAATTTTATTAACTTTTGTAGAAATTGATAACATGAGGCCAACAAACACACTTTCCATCATACTCGACCATAATAGGCTCACGAGCCCAAATTTTATTAATTATCTAAGGAATCTAAAAGTTATTTTAGCTTCTGAGAAAATACTATATGTATTGGAACAGAACCTCCCTGGACCCCTTCCCAAAAATACTTCCCAAGAGGAGCAAAATACTCTTGAAAAGTGGAAGGATGATGATATGTAAGCACGTTGCATTATATAGGCTTCCATGAGCACCGAGATCCATCAGCAACATAAGAAGTACACAAGTGCAATGGGAAACCTACTTCACCTACAAAAGTTATTTGGTGAACATAGTAGGACTACTAGATATGAGATATCAAAGCGGTTGTTCCGTGCTAAAATGAAAGAATAAGAGGAAGTGGGAGCCTATGTGAACTCCATGATTAGATTAATGGAGGAGCTAGAGAGTTTAGATTTCACAGTAGACTTCCACCTCTAAGTGGATTTGATCCTTCAATCCCTTCCTGAATCTTTTAGGCAAACCATCACCAACTTCTATATGAACAAGATTGAGTGCACTCTTATGGAGCTAATGATTATACTCATGATGGCCCAAAAGGCCATTCAAGGGAGCAAAAGGAAGGAGGTTACATCTATTGCCACGTCTAGCGGGACTAATAAGAAAGGCAATAAGAAAATGAAAGGCAAGACAAGTGTTGTCAAGCCCACGGGAGGGATAGCCAAGAATAAGGGAAAGGCCATTGTGAAAGAAGAGCAAGGCAAAGAAAAGAGTTTTCACTACCAAGGTGAAGGACATTGGAAGAGAAATTGTCTTAAGTTCCTTAAGTCTCTCAAGACAAAAGGAAAGGGCAAGGATGGAGAAGGTGAGACATTGTCTAATTTATTTGTTTCTAAATGTTCTAAGAGCTCATCTAATGCATAGGTATTGGATACTGGTGCAAGTTCTCACATTTGTTCATCCTTACAGAATCTAGCAAATGAGAGAAGGTTGAGGCAGGCTATAGGATCCACTTCAATTAATTTATATAATCATGTGTTGTTATTGGAGGATATATTATATGTACCTAATACCTATAAGAATATTATCTATATCTCTAGTTTGACTAGTAGGGGATATGAATTCCATTTTAGTAGAGATGTATGTAAAATTCATTTTGGAAATGAATTGATTGGCATGGGTTATTTAATACATGGTTTATATTATATTGATAATATATCTAATAACAATGAGCCTCAAACTAATATGAATGATATGAATGCAATGCTAATTGAGAATGCCTCTAACTCCAAATATCTATGGCATTTGAGATTATGTCATATTGTAGAGGATATGATAATGAAGTTGGAAAAGATGGGAATCTTGAGCAATCTTGAATCCACATCCAATCTGACTTGTAAGGTTTGTCTTCAAGGCAAGATAACTAGATCACCATTTGTTAGACAAATATCAAGAGCCAATGATATGTTGGAGATAATACATAGTGATGTATGTGGACCATTTATTGAAATGGCTAGAGGTGGTTTCTACTACTTTATCATCTTTATAGATGATCTATCAAGGTATGGGCATTTGTTTTTTATGAAGAACAAAAGTGAATCCTTTGAAAAGTTCAAGGAGTTTAAGGCCCAAATAGAGAACTAAACTGAAAAAAGTATTAAAACTCTAAGATCAAATCGAGGAGGTGAATACCTAAGTACTAAATTCATTGAGTTCCTTAAATAACATGGCATAGTATCATAATTCACACTGCCTGGAACACCAGAATTAAATGGTGTGTCCGAGAGGAGAAATCATACTTTATTGGATATAGAATGTTCCATGATGAGCTACATCAATCTTCCCATATCACTTTAAGATTTCGCACTCCAAATGGCCTTCTATATCCTTAATCGTGTTCCATCCAAGTCTGTTTCTACCACATCGTAGGAGATATGGCATGGTAAGGCATCAAGTCTTAAATATGTTAAGATTTGGAGGTGCCCGGCTTTTATCAAAAAGCTGAAATCGGATAAGTTAGATGTAAAGTCAATCAAAGGAAGGTTTTTTGGATATCCTAAAGATAGTTTAGGGTATTGCTTTTATCTTCCTACTGAACAAGTTATTGTTATAAGCAGAGATGCCATATTTCTTGAGAAAGAGTTTCTTAAGGAAGGTGGTAAAAGAAGGAAGATAATATTAGATGAGGAGTTATTTAAGGAAGCCCAACAAATTGATCAAATTAATATTGATCAACCCAAAGAGCCTATTTCAATTGAGAATGTCATCCTACCAACTTCTAGAAGGTCTAGCAGGGTATCTCGTCCTTCAGAGAGATACGGTTTTCTTCATGATATGCAAGAGTTGTATATTCATGAAGAAAGCATTCATGTTGATGATCCTACTGCATATGAAAAAGCTTTATGTGATAAAAATTCTTTAAGATGGCTTAAGGCAATGAGAACTGAAATGGATTCCATGTATACAAATTAAGTCTGGATACTTATTGATCCTCCTGAAAGTATTGTACCTATTGGGTGTAAATAGATCTTCAAAAAAAAGATTGGTGCAGACGGAAAGGTAGAGACCTATAAAGCTAGGCTTGTAGCGAAAGGGTTTCGCTAAAAGTAAGGGGTTGACTATGAGGAGACCTTCTTGCTAATAGCCATACTTAAATCCATTCGAATTTTTCTTGCTATTGCCGTACACTATGATTATAAAAGTTTGGCATATAGATGTTAAAACTACCTTCCTTAATGGTTATATTGAGGAAGATATTTTCATGGAGCAACCCAAGGGTTTTGAATCCGAGGAAAGCTAAAAAATGTACAAGCTTAGTAGATCGATCTATGGTCTAAAGAAAGCTTCAAGGAGTTGGAATTATCGCTTTGATGAGGCTATCCATTCTTATAGTTTTATGAAGAATGAGGATGAGCCATGTGTTTACAAGAAGGTTAGTAGGAGCTAACTCACTTTCCTAGTCTTGCATGTTGATGATATTCTTCTTATTAGTAATGATGTCGATATGATGACATCTATGAAAGTATGGTTGTCTAAAACCTTCTCAATAAAAGACTTTAGAGAGGTGACCTATATTCTAGGAATTCGAGTCTATAGAGATATATCTAAGAGAATGATAAGTTTATCTCAAAGTATTTACTTGGAAAAAGTGTTGAAGAGGTTCAACATGCTTGATTCCAAGAGGGAATTACTACCATTTAGGCACGGTATCTACCTATCCAAGGAGATGTCGCCCAAGACACCCATGGAAATGGAGGAGATGGCTAAGGTTCCTTATACTTTGGCTATAAGAAGCTTAATGTGTGCTATGTTATGTACTAGGCCAGACATTGCCTATATTATTAGTGTAACTAGCAGGTTTTAATCCAACCCAGGTTTGGAGCATTGGATGACAATTAAGGCTATCCTTAAGTACTTGAGAAGGATGAAGATTTTAGTTTTGACTTACGGATGAGGTGACTTACAGCTTACAGGTTTCACATATTCTGACTTACAGTCAAATATGGATGATAGAAAGTCTATCTTCGGGTTTGTCTTTATTTGTAATGGAGGTACAGTGAGCGAGAAGAGTTCCAAGCAAAGTATCACTGATGATTCCATTACAGAGGCTGAGTACATAGCTGTATTAGATGCTGCTAAGGAAACTGTTTAGATTCAGAAGTTCATCTCTGAACTAGGTGTTGTTCCTTCCATCGAGTCAGCAATCCCTCTCTTCTGCGATAATAATAGAGCCATTATTTTGGCAAAAGAAATGAGGTCTCACCAAAAAACTAAACACATAGAAAGGTGTTATCATGTTATCAGAGAACTTATTAGAAAGGACGATGTGCTCGTGCAAAAGGTAGCTTCAGCCGATAATGTGGCTGATCCACTGTCTAAAGTGCTTACCCAGCTGTAGTTAGACCATCATCTTGAGAAGATGGGTCTTAGATATTGTAGTGAATGGTGCTAGTACAAGTGGGAGATTGTTAGTATAGATGTGCCCTAGGGCCATTCTTGTATGTTGAGTGGCAATAAAATATTCATTTAAATAAAGTATTTGATTATTTGAATATTTATCCTTTAGTATTATGTTGAATGAGTTTATTATCAAGACTTGATAATATGAGTGACAAACTCATTTGGTACATATACTATAAATATTCATAGTCGTTGGATTAATATAAGGGTAGTATTAATCTCTAGACTATCACCTCTGTCTATTTTTCTTGATCAATATACGATATAAATAGTGGGAGGTAGTGAGTCTCATGCTACTTGATATAAAATATCATAATAGATATGTGGATACTCATGTGATGGGTGGATCGAATTGTGATGTAAGATTTGTGATTGCATGAAAATTCACTTTTATTAATAATCATAATCTTAAACATAATGGTGCATATGGTCCTTTGACCTGAGGCAACACGGTCATCCACATACGGTTGGTTAGAGTTTGTTACCGCTTACATACATGTGCTAGCCATGTATAGGTATATGGCGTATGGTGGCTCTAATTGGTTGTATGTAGGGATAAGTGATCAGCCAGGATGGAATTTATTACCTGGAGTGAGCCAAGGTAAGATCCTATGCTATCTAAGTTATT
>CATIWO010166921.1:0-32836 GCA_949673435.1 Macaranga tanarius
AGAAGAAAAAAAGAAAAAAAAATAAAGAGAGAGGGAAAGAAAAAAGAAGGAGAAGAAGAGAGAAAAAAAAAGAAAATATAAAAATATAAAAAGAGGAAAAGAAAAAAAGAAAAAGAGATGGAAAAATAAGGTTAAAATAAAAATAAAAAGAAAAAAAGAAAAAAAGGAGAGACGAGGAAAACAAATAAGAGGGGATAAAAAAAAAAAAAAAAAAAAAGAAAGAAAAAGAATGGAAAATAAAAAAGACACATGAAAATGAGAAGGGATGTAATTGTAATTAATAAAAAATAAAGTATTTTTAGTTATAAAATAAAAAATAGAACATGTATGGTAATTTTCTTATAAATAAATAAAATGGTTAAAGTTAGATTTGAAATTCCAAGTGTTCATATCTTATTTCAAATTCTAATATTTTAAGTTTTTAAAATTTTTGGGATTTGAATGAAATCCAAATTCATATAATTATAATGTCTCTAAACAAAAAATTTGGCCTAAATCTAAATTCATGGACCAAATTCTTGTAATCCAAACATAGCAATAGAGAATTCACTAGCTTTATCTAGCTTGTTTGATGAGGAAATAATAAAAAATTTGATAGGGAAGAGTTGACCAAATGATAGGATTTCATGTTCAACGAAATAATTGAAGTGTGATTTTGTCAATTATGACAAAACAATAATAAAAGAGATAAGAGTACTGTAGTAGATATGTTTTTTTTTCATTGGTTATTAGATGGTATGACATGTACTGCTTCTGTGCAAGATCCTGAATCTACCCGCCTGCAACCCATCAAAGACCGGTTAAAGACATCTGTCTTCAAGCTAAGAAGAGTATGGAAATTAATAAAAAGATTGGTGCTAATTAGCCTATATTAAGATTTAATTTCTTGTTATAGTGGAGATAAGAGAATGATCCAATGAGGGTTACAGTTATGGGGTTTTGATAATGATTCTACTAAAGAAATGATGACTTCTAATTCTATTTAATGGATTTGAGTTTTTCTTATCTAAGGCTCTTTTAATTTTGACACCAACAATTCCATCTCCATGATACCACATTGGAGGTTGATATTCAAGAACACTTGGGCTACTGCTTCTAGCTCAAGAAAAATATTTTACAATATAATAATGTAGTTGGCAGACTTTGGGGGTTTTTAATTGAAATGCTTTGCACCAGCTACTACTGCAGACTCTAACAGGATCATTCTAGTTTGGTTGCAGCAAACAATCTGATAGGATCATTCCAGTTTGGTTTATTATTATATATATCCTGAATACTTATGTCCTCGTTTTTTAAATTAAAATGCTAGCATCTCCGCGTTTTTGGATTATTTTTTGGGACTTTAGTGAATTTCTGGAGGGATGCTCTTATTTACTTTTAGTATATTGTATCACACTCACAAAATGTTTGGTTCAATTCCACAAAAAAGATCATTTTATTTTCAAATGAAATTTAAATATAATTCAATTGCAAAAGGATTTGTATTAATTTGTATTAATGTATTGTATTTGATTTAAATGAATATTTTATAAAATTCATTTCAAATGAATTTTATAATTTATTTTGTATTTGGTACAAATTTTAAATTTTACATAATATATTGTTCAGCTAAAAATACTATTTTAAACTAATATTCTAAAATTTTATAAACTAATAGTATACCATCCTAAAATATTATACCATTCTCAAATTTCTCATTATAGAATGGGAGCATTTTATAAAATAAAAATGATAAAAGAGATATTTTAGTCTTATGAAAATATAAATTTTAAATCATGAAATTTATTATGAACTAGTCGTAAACTCGCGCGTTGCGCTGATATTTAAAAAATAATATATTTAGATATTAAATGAATAAATAATTGTACCGGATAAATAATTATAAATTGTTCTTTGAGTCACTAACCAAAGTTAGCAGAAGAAAAGAAAAGATGATGGAGAAAGATAAAATAGTTGTAGGAATGAATGGATTTGAATTTGAAGAACGATGGGAGTGCCTAATATTAGTAGTTTTATGATGGTTGATACTAAATAGAGTTTTAGGTTAAAAGAAGTTTAATTTAAATAAGTAATTAACTAAATAGGTGTTTATTTTAAATAAGTAATTAACTAAATAGGTGTTGTCACACTCTCACTTCTATTTACTCCATTAATAAACATGATTAAAGACTTAATGATATTAAAGAATCTCTTATCAACAATATTACAATACGTAAATACTAATCTTTAAAACTCTCTCAAAGTATTTATATCTCTATGTACATTGCAAGATTTACATTATATTTCACGACAAGTTCTATTTTCATTCTTCAAATATCTCTAATAAGATCTTCATCTCATCAATCTTCTTTTTACTGTTGCGGTCCGCGGTACTGCAATCTCTCGCTGCTGACTAAGCAGATATCAAATACCTATACTGAAAATTTTAAAACAAAACGAGTGTGAGTAATTTCAAAAGGAAATTACCCAGTGAGTGGATAAAATATTATTTCGAAATATTATCACAAGAAATCTTTAAACTAACTTCCAGTAGTTTTAAAAGTAAGAAACCAATGAACTTCAAATATTTCATTCACATTCAAATAAATCTCAATTTAACAAAAACAACCACATCCATTAACTCGTTCAAATATTTCATAAAATTCCTTTTGTTTTATACGTATTTATTTACTGAAATAATAGAAATTTAAATAAACTTCAGTATTCAATAAATATGCTATATTAATATCTATATATCATCACTAACTAACCTTTCTCTTATATAATCAGGAATTCAAATATAAAATAATTACTTTCTAATTCAAGTAGTATATTAAAAGACAGATCGGTAAATAAAACACATCAATACCTCACCATATATTCATTGGTATTATACTTAAATATACTGACAATAAGATCATCATCAACATACACCATCCATTGAAAATAATTAACTAGGAGTACTTCAAGCACAAACGCATGATCTTAAGCGCAATATCATTCAACACTATAATATCTCGCAAGCATTCATTCATTTTCAAAACCCATGATATAATTATTTAAGTGTGATCAGCACTTAAGCCCAAAATGACTCAAAGGTCAATCTAACCTGATATATGTAGCTGGCCCCAGGCAACAGCTCTAACATATATCTCAAATGTAATCCTACATCTTCATAACAAATTATGCACCCGGCCCCTAGCAACGGCTGTTCATACATGTACCCGGCCCCTGGCAACGGCTGTACATACATATACCCGGCCCCTGGAAATGGTTATAAAAGGTGTATCCAGCCCCTGGCAATAGCTTTACACATTTCCCAAATATTATTCAAACATGGATTTATCTCCTCATGATATTAGGTGTTCTCGGCCGCCGGCCTCGAGAATACACCTCTACAAACCTTCCATGTCCCAAATAAGAAATCTCTAATCCTTAGAGTTATATTTCATTAAAACTACATCACTTTCTTTTAGGAGTTCTCGAGTATTTTATCATCACTTGAATTTCTTCGTATCTTTCTTATAAACATCATCCTCAGACTTCTATATGTTTCTCATATTGAATTTTGCTGGAGTATTCGATCTTTAGTCCCTATATTGGATAGTTTACTTTAATTATCATTCCCTTATTTCATTATCTTCCCGGCCTCATTATTAGCGAACATACTTTAGTCTCTACACGGAGACTTTTTAAAATTATGATAATTATTTATTCTACTTCTTAAGTAAATAAATCCTTCTAAGAAGGAGTAAGTTCGTATACACCTATATGGTAGGACATATGTTCGGCCCTAAGCTTTGACTATGCACAACTACCCAATTATGCCATGCACACTTACAACTATAATTTCAACTAAAACTTTGAAGCCCCAAACGGAGGCCTAAATGGTCGAATTTGAATATGAAAATGGGGTTCTTCAGGTTCCCCTAATAAAGGCCATATATCTCTCTGAGTTAGCTTCAATTTGATATATTATGGGGCCCCGTGGCTCATCCGATGCCGAAAGTTAGGTCCTTCTTAAGCAACGTTGCGCGTCTCGACCATCCAATTTCGATCGTTCATCAATATATCCAACTTTGAAGATTTAAACTCATTTTCTGACATTTCAAATGTTTTGGAATGTTAATCTATCATTTGGTTCACTGTTATAATTCAATTGGGACCGCAAACAGTCAAATCGAACGCGTTTCAGGTCGCGGAGGCGCAGGCTCTGTGCTGACTTCGCGCACAGAGGCGTCGACTACGCTCACGGGGGCGCTGACCACGCATGTAGAGGCACCGACCACGCATGCAGAGGCACCGACTTCCCTCCAAAGGCACCGGCTTCGTCACGGAGGTGCCGTCACCGAGGCACGCAGGCGCCGCCTCAACGTAGAGGCGCCGCCCTCTCGCCTTCTGGGTCGACAGTAGCAGCAAATTCCAACAAAATTTGATTTTTCCAACACCATATGTTCAGAATTAACACTAACAACAATCTTAAACATATACACAATACGTATATATCATAAATAGGTCTAGATCTAACATTTAAACATCAATTCGTATACTTAAAAATTCAAATTTGAATTCACAAATTTAAAACCAAAAACTCAAGTTAAAGGTGTCACTCACTATTTTTTCCAGTATAAATTTATTCTTCTTGTTGAATCCGAATTCTTCAAGCTTCAGACCACCTCTTTCTCTTCTTTCTTCTCTTTTTCCTTTTTTTTCTTTTCTTTCTCTTTTCTTTCTTTTCTTTCTCTTTATTTCCTTTTTTTTTTCTTTCTTTCTAACTTATTTGCTTCCTTTTCTTTCCAATTTCTTCCTTCAAAACCTTACTCAATTAACTCCAATTAATATTTATTTATATTAAATAAATATTCTTTAATTATCATTGCTTCGAAATAATCCGGTTCAAGGACACGGATGTTACAAGTGTTTATTTTAAATAAGTAATTAACTAAATAATTTTTATATATTTTTTTTAAAAAATATGGATTTGAATTTGAAGGACGATGGAAGTGCCTAATATTAGTAGTTTTATGATGGTTGATACTAAATAGAGTTTTAAGCTAAAAGGAGTTTAATTTAAATTTTAGCTACAACAATTAAATTGTGGCTAATTAAAAAATATAAATATGAAACTAAAAAGTTTCATATCCCATATTGAGAACAAGTAACAACAAAAAAAATTTCTATTATAAATAGAAGTCATTAGTTTTATTTTATATTGAAGGATATATATATTTTTTAAAAAAATAATGCTACACTTAAGTAGTATTTAAGATAAAACTAAATTTTAAATTCAATTTAAAAGAAACTAAATTTTAAATTAAAATTTAACTTTTCAAAAAAAAAATATCAGAATTTTATTAACTCCACATATTTTTTTTGTAATAAATTTTATTATATATATATATTTTATTTGCTATAAAATAATTCTTTTATAACTAATAATTAAAATCTTTTGCTACAAAACTTATAGTGTAAGCTAATAGTTGTTTTCACTTAAATAACGTTTTAAGTTTGAGGTGTGGTGTATGTAATTACAATATATAAATTGTCTTTTATTGCCTTAAATAAGTTCGGCTGGTAGATTTTCCCTATCTTAATACTAGCCATGGAAATGAATTATGGAGCCATATTAATAATGATATTATCCATGTCATACATCTCATATTACTAACAACAAAAAATGAACTTGAAAGCTAGTGAAGGAGTGGTCAAGTGTTAACTCTTTTCCAATGGCATCTTGAGGTGCAGAAATCAAATTTTATCATCGGTAATTTAAAAAGAAAGGACTACCATCTATTGTGCAGTCTATCACGATACTTAGATCATATGACTTTCCTGTTAACAAACAAAAATAAATTTGGAAGATTAATCCTTAATAATTCTAAAATCTTTCCTTAAGACCACCCCATTTATCAATCTCTTTACACCAAAGATTATCGTAAACATTTCATAACTTTATTTATTCTTATTTTTTAGTTGCCATAAATAAATTTTTAATTTTAATAGTAATATACTAAGTTTTACTATTTTTATAATTTTAGCATAAAAATATAAAATTTCTATATTTATAAATAGCTACCATATTAATTAATCTCAAAAGTATGAGTTGTTTAGGTATATAAGTTACTTATTATGAAAATAAAAATAATCTATTCAATTATAAATACATTTAAATGGCCTTTTGCAAGGCTGAAAATTTAAGTGGGGAATTTTAAGTATAATATATAATAGATTTAGAAAATTTTAAGAACTATACATCATTAAAACATAATTATTGAAAATTACTAAACTAAAAATTTTCCTGCAACTTTAGCAACTATATGTTGGAAGCTTGGAGCTTATCTGTGACATTGTTTAGAATAAGAACTAAAAGAAACTGAACCCATTAGGCCAGAAAAAGCTCAAGTTTAATGAAAGCAAGAAAGTGAGCCCATTAACACGAAAGCTCAAGTTTGTGTGACAACAGCTTCCTCTTAGATCAATGTACTTCAACTCCCATCATATATCTTTTTATAATATATATATATATGTAAAAATATTAATAGTTAGACTTTTTTTAATTATAGGTTTCTAATATTTGTACTATATTTTTTATTTTAAGTATATTTTTCAATAATAAGTAACTCTCTTTGAATTCGCAAGAAATTATCAAAATCTGAGGTCTAACTAATTAAAAGAAAGATTAAACAATACATGGGTGTTTTGTTATTAATATATATAGCTATGATTTTATAGTTTAGCACATTTTTACAGGGAGTGGCTCCCTTATAGAGCATATGATTACCGTTAGGGTCTGCAACAGATAAAGTAAAATTGTCATTGGCACAATTACTATCTCGCTGCATACCTGGGCACTATATTTTTTCTGTCCAAAAATAAGTTAAAATGTGCATCTTACACTATTTATAATGGCCGACTTTAGCATGAAATGCCATGCTCAAATATAAATTATTTTTTCTTAATTATTGTTCATGAAATATTTTATTCAAATTAGTGATATTATTGGATAATATTTAATGGAATTTTAAAGAGGTTTAAAATATTTTTTTCGGCCGAAATGATAAATTTACAATTCCACAAACAATTTGTTGGGATTAGCTATGGGAGTTGCTCTAGTTTAAGTTGATGTTCACATATTAAGAAATTTTTACTGCCTAAATTAATATAAATTTTGTGAATTATGAATAAATATGATTTAGACTAAAAAAAACGCACAATTCTTTATTTCAGCCTAATTAATACATTCAAAAGTAATGTAACAATTGTCTAAATTGTGTACACCCTTATTTTAAAAAATCAACTAATATTCATAGCGAAAAGCAAATATAGATGCCCTCATATCAATTGATTTGTCACCCAACATATAAAGGCTTAGCTACATCAATAAAAATGCAAATAAATCATAAATGCTTTTTTGATTAAGTTCTAACTCTACAACTTGGAAAAAGAGAAAAAAATATATCATTTTCGGCAAGTCTTCCTTTAAAATAAAGATGAATACGAATATACAAACTTTGTTGGGTGCATGCATGTGTACGTATACGTTCATGCACACGTGCAAATTTTCAATTTAATTCGCAGTCCAATCTTGTTAACACTAATAATGTAATGTTATGTTATATGTATAGTTATATCACAAGTTATAAGAAAGATAGCTACATTCATAAAGATGGTTTTTTTTATCAAAGTCTTTGTCTAGCCAACTACAGTAAGATCTCACGAACTTGTTTCTATCAACAACTTGTTTTCTCTGTCTGTCCATCTACAGAAAACATAACATTAATGTTAGGTTCTTGTCATTTTGACAATTTTATTGATGGGATAATTACTTTATGGATAAAAATTTTGAACAACTTTAATCTAAAAGGGTGGTTCAATTGTGAAAATATTTCACCGAATTTTTGTATGGAAACATTTCGCAGCTTTGTATTTGAATTCTTATTAGGTCAAATTTTTTTCAATCGGCATTACTCATTAAGTGCAAATTAATAAAATTACTCACATATCAAACACCTTTTTCATTAGAAAAAAAGAATTAAAAAAATTTTAATTATTTAATCAATCAATAAATGTGCAAGTGAAAGTCACCCGCGCGCTATATAAATTCTCAAATTTTATACTGAAAAAATTTAATTCACTATATATTTTCAGTTCAAATTTTATAAATTGATTGATCTTTTTATAAGACTATCAGAATTTATTTATCGAATAAAATTTATATTATGAAAAATTGATTGAATTTTGATAACCAAACAAATAGACACTACAATTTATTTTATTTAGAAAAAAGAAAATGGAGAATTTCAACTTAAAACATCATCAGAAAAAATTGAGATATATATCTAATTGCAGGCCAAGTCTATAGGCACAAAAATGCTACAAATTTATTTAAAGTTAGAAGTGTATCTTATAAGTTTTTTATATATGTGTGCTCATAAGAAAGCAAGGTTTCACAAAATCTTGTGATAACAAGGAAATCTTTATCTCTATCCAAAGTCTCCTCTCCTTCCTCTCCTTTTAGCATGCATGGTTCTTCATAAAGAGGCCTATCCTAACTAGTCAAATCTCAAAAGTTGCATTTGTTCTTCAAATTATCACGCACTACTTTGGAAAGATAAGAAAGTCCTCACCATCATTGACCCTAAGGAAGAGTGGTAATAACCACAGGATCATCATCAATTCCATGAAAATTCTATCAAATTGTTGACACGTTATTGCTTCCACAATTGATTTTAAGGCGTAAGGTATGTTTATAAGCATCCCATTCTAAATTTTTCAACTACGTACAAAAGGTACTACACAAACCATCGATCATTGACTTTAATTACAAAGAGTAATAGCAAAAGCAAGTGCACTATCTATCACTTTAAACTTGGAAAGAAAAAGGGTTAATAGTTTCAAATGAGCCCATTCAAGAAGGCATTTTGAATTTTCTTGCTCAAACAAAAATGGTATGCAATGCAATGTATGTATGGACTTAATTTTTCATCAAAAGTCTTCTTGACCCTTTTAGTGCTATATGTAAAGTTTTAAGGTGCTCAATTAGCTATAGGTTTTGAAACTTCAAAGTCCAAACCTAAGTTGACAAAGAAGCATAAGGCAAGAAATTAAGGAACCACTTTTGTCAAACTTGATCATTGCAAATATTTAACAAATCCCACAAATTGGGAAGCTCTTATTTTAAAATTAATACATTCTTTTCTTAATTATGAGATTTCAAAATATACTCATTTCCTTTTTTTTTTTTTTTTCAAAAATGCTACTTCATTAGTATTAAAATTTATCCCACCAAATCCCACTTCTATTTATATTAATAGGGAGGCGACGGCATAATTGAACCCTACACCTCAGTATACCTTTGAAGAAAAGTTATAAAGAAAAGTTATCATTTGACTGCTCCCACTTCTATTTATATAAAAATTTTAACATATACATATATAAGCAAAGAAAGTAAATTCACACATAAATCACAATGAAAACAACTTTGCTTGACTTAGTAGTTAAATTAATAAATTAATTAGAGATTGCATTTTACATCCAAATTCCTCTTTTCTTTCACCCATTATCTATCTCAAGAGTTGAGAGGTGGGACAGGGGATGAAGAGGGATTAGTATTAATTAGCACTAAAAAGACTAAACTAATTATATGTCAACCCTTCTCAAAGGGGAGAGATTGGTGAGTCAATAATACAAAACATGAAGACCCACCAAATCACACCTTACAACAACCATATCTTAGACCTAAAAAATAAAAGACTTTGAATACAAGAAAATGCAAATTGCTACCCTATTACAACTCTTCCGTGCCTCCGTTAATATACTACACATTTCCAACAACCTTTTCTCAGATAGGGTCATCATATGTGATGTATGTCCCTCCACCAAAATGTCCTCAATTAGTTGCCATAATTACGATCGAGGACGAAAGGAATCAAACGGTCCTCCTTGCATGATGGGAGCAGCTGATGGGGCCCATGGGTTGATGGGCATGGGCCTAGGGCGATGGTGGTGTTGTGTTGGTCCCATCTGATGGTGGGGCCTAGGATGATCAACGGTTGATGATGAAGTTGGTGGGACCGCAACACGCTCACATGAGGGGCACATGGTGAGGGTAGTTGGTGGGGTCATTTGCATGTAGAATTGTGGGGAAAGTTTCAGTGCTCTCAGCTCCTGAACTTCTTTTTGCAACCGTCTGTTCTCTTCTGTTAGATTCTCACAACATCTCTTCAAGAACTCACAGTCAACCTCAGTCTGCTTCAATTTAGTCCTGTAAAAAAAAACAATAATTATAATTTAATTTCCATTCAAACAAGTAATAAAAGCTACTAATAATAATTTTAAATGCCAAAATTACCATTAAAATCATAGAAAATTTTCTCACCTTGCCCTTCTGTTTTGAAACCACACCTCCACTTGCCTTGGCCTCAACCCCAACTGCTTAGCCAATGCCAACTTTTGCTTCTGCAAAAAACAAATAGCACAATCATTAATTTAATTATAGAAATAATCAAGAATTTTTTCTGTTTACTGTTTGGTTGCCCAGAAAATGGAAGAAGTTGACAGATACCCACAAGTCAAAAGTTTAAAATTTTCCTTCCATTTTCTATGCAACCAAACACAAAGATTGAAACTTTACCGACTTACTGGGTTGAGAGTGTTATGTTCCTTGAAGCTTTCTTCAAGAATAGCAGACTGATCTTTAGATAACCTAAGCTTCTTTCTTGAAGTGTCACCGTCTTCTTCATCGCTGATTCCACGAGAAGAAGCTCTTTCCATTTCATGTTCATGCTCTTCTGCATTAATACCTTCCCTCTCGCTTCTTTTTCCACTTATACTTGATATCGTGCTGTTTGGGGATGATACACCTGCTTCATCTTCACAGTCAGCTGTTGCTGGTAGCCTGTTCACATCAATTCCTCTCAAAAATGATCTTGTTTCGGCACGGCAAGGATCAGAGCTTGGATCTGCATGATTCTTGAATTGTTAAGGTGTGGATCTAGATGATAAAAAGATGGTTTTTTTATTTATTTTTTGTATGTGTATGTGAGTTGAAAACGATTGATGAATAAAAGCCAGATTTTAATGTGCAAAAGAGATATAACATGAAAAAGGTAGATAGAAAAAGAATGCTTATTTTATGTTCTTTGAAAAAGGACCCTTATTTTAAGGTGCACTATGTTTGTTTCTTGAGAAAATTACTAATAATCAAATAGAGGAAGAAGGAAACAGTAGATCTGAAAAAACTCGAGGCCATGCAGATCTTGAAATGCCCATTTAAAGAAAACAGAAGAGAAGCAAATTAAAAGCAAAAAAAAAATACCTGAAGAAGGGAAGCTCTCATTCCATGATGAAGGTTTTTGAGGATTGAAAGCAGAAGGAGTAGCAGAAGAAGGCATAAGATTTAGTTGCAAAGAATTGTAGTTTTGAGGAAAACTTAAGCTTAAGCTCAAACCCAAATCTTCTTTCTCAACCATCATCTTCTTTTTCTTGATATATAATAAACCAACAAGAAACCAATATAAGCTATCTATATGTAGGTTTCAAGAGCTTAATTATCTCTAAATAGATGTATAGATGGGCCAATAATTAATTCAAGCAAAGAAACCAACAAAAGGTTTCTTGATTTTGTGTAAAAATTAATTGGGCTTTAAGGAGAGAGAGAGAGAGTACAATAAGTTTTTGAGTCTTGGAGAAAGAAATTAGATAAAAGCGTTATGAGGATGGGGCTTGAGTTGAGTAGGAAGGGGAGATTATATAGAAAGGAAAGAGAGAAAGAAAATGAGAGTGGGTGTGTGTGTGTGTGTGTGTGTTTCAATCATGACTTGGTGTCAGGAGGCCAATTATCTCAATCATGGCTTTTGCCTCCCCAAATAATAATACCCAACTGTAGTTTGTTTCTTTACCTTACCAAAACCAATTTTTCTTCTGCCTTCTTTGTCCCCTTCTTTCTCATTTTTTTATTCTTATCACACACTGCAGCTAAACTAGTGCTTCTTTACATGTATTTAACCATGGTAAAAATTTCAAGAAACACTAATTCTTTTTTTGTACATTTTGTGTCTTGTAATGTTTGGCGATACCTCTGCTGCATGCTCAACCATGTTGTTGACTGTTGACTATATATGCTTCCCAAAAAAACAAAATAGTATATCATAATAATTGTAGAATTATTTTCTACTATTATTGAATTCACACTTTTATTTTGATAGAAGGGAAAGAGAGGCTTGCTCTCTAATTAATTAACATTTTTGTGGTTTTAATTTTGTAAACGTCTAGCATAATGATATGTTAAATATGAAAGGTGATTAAATCTTTTTTGACAATGAATGCATGATGGGCTATAGTCAAAAAACAAATCAATATCTTTTTGTGTGGGAGTGTATGTAAGTTACTTTCTCATCATAAATTATTGACAGTGATCTTTTTCCTTTCAAATTGTCATGAGAAAGTAACATGCACCTTGTGAATTCCTCGTATACCTATAAATAGTGTCTTTGTTCAAATTCAAATACCATTGCCTCTTAATTAAACTGGGCCATTAATTAAGAAAGAAACTAGCTTAATGCATTACACATGGATGTCAGATTCTTTGCACGTCACCTCCAAATGTGAATACCCTTTTCTTCATTTTTAGCACCAAAACAGGTTTTGCAATTATTTCATATGTATATGAAAAAAAATAACATCAAAACAAAAAAATATATATATTCAGATGTCCATATTTTCAAAAGAATTATTTTAAATATTTTTGTATCATGCCAATCCAAAAAATGCAAATATTATTGGTTGGTGAGTGCAAGTTTTACAATAAAATAACATTATTAACAAGACATAATTAATCTCTTTAAAAAAAAAAAGATATAACTAATTACATAAACTTTTTTTTTTTTTGGAACATACTAATTACATAAATATGAAGTCATAAAACTAACATGGGATGTGTAGCATGATAAGGTATTCAAAGGGAGAAACATGGCCAGCCCACAAAAGAAATTAAGAGCTAATTAAATTAAACACAAGTGGTTTAATTAGAATTTACACACAATTCTTGTCAAAAATCCCAAAAAAAAAAAAAAAAAAAAAAAAAAAAAAAAAAAAGCAAGATGCGTATCACACCATGAATCTATATCATTATAACCAAAGTGGGGACCGCACACCTATACCTGAAAACATCACCCAATTATCAACATTCTCTAAATTCAACACCAACGGCTGTGATTCAATCCATGATAGACTGAGACACCAACGGCCCAGATCAAAAATTTGTAAGAGGGAGTGTGGGGCCATGCTATCCTGTGGGTGGCTGCATAATTAGGGCCAGAAGGCAGTTGAGCCAGAGACAACCATCAAATCAAGAGTGGATGGTTGATGATTGGAAGCAGACAGATCAACTTTTGTTTTGTTCATAAAAAAGAAAATTATTTTAAAAATTAAAAAAAGTGGGTCCCACTTTTCCTTATCTTTCTTTTTGGAAAATCTTTTTCTCATGCGATTGGCACGAGGGGTGGATGGCTTCTTACCGGACAAAAGTGTCGCTTTCTTAAACTTTTTTCGCTAAGAAGAAGGCTCCGTCTCGGTTACTGCGCGTGGCCTACACAACCAACAAAAATTAGAATCGAGGACTGCTTTTGAGCTGTGATTGAGGCGTGTTGCTGACGAATCAGAAAGAGAGTGATACACGCGCGGGTAACTAATAATTGGGTGTAACCTATGTTAAGATGGCTAGAGGCTAACATGATCTTCTTCTTAATATGATGATGATGGCTTTTTTAAGCTAAAGCATCAAAATATAAAATGGCTCAAAGCTGCTACCTCTCTTGAAAAAGCATCCAACGTCGTATCGTATTCTATTCTAGTGTGGCCTTATTATTGTGCTATGATTCTTTTATTCTTTTCTTTTTTTTTCATGGGAATTTATTTATAACTTTAATAATTAATTTTTTTACAATTTTAAACATTTGAACTCATGAGAAAACTTAAAAATTTTTAATTATCGATAAATAAGTCTTTTTTTATGGTTAGTGTTCGATGAATTATTTTAACATATTTACTTTACGATAATTATAAGGGATGTCCTAAAAATTTAGTAATTTTCACAATTTAGTCCTATAAGCTAATTCTTTAACAATTGAGTCCAATAACTTTTTAAAAATATCAGCGTTAGTTCTAGTCTGTTAAGGTGGACGGAAATTGATAACATGGCTGACTTATTGCCAACCTCTCTTGCCACGTCAGCATCCTCCTAAAAAATGGAAAAATAAAAAAAAGTTCCAACGTAGCTTACAAAAATGGAGTCAAACACATTATACATACATATAACACACAGACTTTACAACAGCAAAGAAAGACATAATCAGACATCAAGAATCAGATCAAGCAATAAATATCCCAAAAAAATTAAGAAGTGCATAAAAGCACATTCTGAACAAGAGGGGTATTTTTGTCCTTTTGTGTAACATCCGTATCCTAGAACCGGATTTATTTTGGATTAATGATAATTAAGGAATATTAATTTATGTTAAATGAATTTTATTTGGAGTTACTTGTCAATTGGTTAAATGAATGATTAAGAGAATGATTATGTTGTATAAAGTTGATGTTAACTAGAGATTTATTTACAAGATATTAAATTGAAGTTGTTGAGAGTTACTATATTACCAATGTGAGCAATAATAAGGATGATGTTAATATATGTGAGATAATTGAATACGATGTAATTGAAAAGAAAGAAATGATTAAAGTGTAACAAAAGAAAGTAAATTAAGTGGAAAAGAAAGAAAGAAAAGAAGAAGGACCAAAGAGGAAAGAAAGAGAGTTGTTAGGAATGTACAGGAGAAAGCATGGTCAGGAAGAGAATAAAAGAAAGAAGAGGAATAAGGAGAATGACAGAAACAAAAGAGGAATAAGAGAACAAAACAAGTAGTTTGGAAGCTAAGAAAATTCGGATTTCAGAGGAAGAGAACAAATTCGGCTGGAGAAATTAATGAGTGGTGGATTTGATTGATGTTTATGTGTTTATATTTTCTTAAGCTTTTGATTCTTAATTATGGGTATTTGGATGTCTAAAATCATAGATTTAGACGTGATTTTGATATTTTTAAATTGCATATAAGCTTAGTTTCAATTTACAATTAGTGTATGAACTTCTAACATGATCAAATTGTGTAAAATTGAGTTTTTGGTTGAATTTTCTGCTGCTGATTGTCGACCCAAAAGGCCAGAGGGCGGTGCCTCTGACTGTGGTGGGCGGCGCCTCTGCCCACAATGACGACGCCTTCGCCATAAGAAGGCGGGACGCCTTCGGGAGAGAGAGAGGGCGGCGTCTCTGCTTGGAATGGCAGCGCCTCCGTGACGCGTGGTCGGCGCCTCCGCTCAGGAAGTCGGCGCCTCTGCACAGTGCTCGCACCTCCGTGACCCGTAACGCGTCCGATTCTGACCGTTTACATTTTATTTGAACCACAACGATGAACTATACCGTAGAATAATGTTCTAAAACTTTGGAAACGTCAGAAAATAAGATAAATCCTTAAGTTTTTATAATTCTTAATAATTATTGATAAGTCTGTATTAATGAATAAAAGATACCTAAATTTTTATATGTTGTGAAGTCTCAGATAAAAAGACTAAATCTTTATGAATAATAGTTTAAGAATATCTAATCTGGCAAAAGTGTTGCCTTTGCAAAGAACGGAAACATTACAAGTTTTACAATGATAAAGATTTGAATAATTGATAACGAGAATGTATTTTTGTAAGAGTATATATTTATACGTATATGGGATGAGTTGGGAATGATGAGTTGGCCACTCGATTGATAACTGTCTTTGGGACAGCGCAGGGATTCAGAGGTGCCTTTGGAGTGAATCCTTGTGGTCTATATGTATGCATACGATGATATTGATAAAAATAAAAATGTGAATTGGCTAGGGTAAGCCATGAAAAAGAAAGTTAAAATGATATATGAGGAAGATAGTTGTTGTATATTGTTATTTTCTTCGGGGAAGGGTTGAGAATTATCTATTGTGAGATAATGACATGAATTATCAATGAGAATGATGTGAACAACAATAATGTTGTATTTGGAATGATCAAAACTCTCAACTCTAATAGCAATTTATGTGAGAACTCATAACAAATCAAAGTATGGTATCTATTTGTGATAATCAATGATTTATAGGATTTTATTTTACATTAGCTATTGTGGATTTAAAACTTGTCAGCATTTGAATTGCAAACTTTTGGGGGATTTTGGTGGATTATTTGTATTTTATTAAAAATAAGTATTTTAGACCCCAATTTTATTGTGAATTATTTTTGGTAAACCTTTAAAGGAAGATAAGGATTTATTTTGATGATTTAAGCTGCTTTAAGCTTTATTTTGGAAAAAAAAAATTATATTCTCGATTATGTTTGGATTCGCATTATTCTTAAAAACATTTAATTATTTCTCATATAATGGGAATTTTTACCAAATACCTTGTGAAATAAAGGGTTATTATAAAATGGTTTATTTTGATGAGACAGTATGCTTGTGAGTATTTATCAGTTTTTAAAATGATTGCTGCCTTCTGAAATTTGCATGTCTTGGATAAACGCTTTTATTTTAAAAGATATACTAGCTGCTCACTGGGTAATTTCTTTCGGAATTACTCACCACCATTTTTAAAATGTCTTTCATAGCTTAAAGATAGTTTAGCATCATTATGGCTGTACAGTGAGCTACCAAGGTCTATGAAGTCACCCCTGCAGAGACCCTGGTGCGGTAAATTGTGTGCCATGACCTGGATGCAGAGCTAGTATTTAAGGTCACCGTAGTGCCTATTGGAGCTGATGCACGTGTTTCATCGGTGCGAGAGGAGCTGGAGGATAGTGTCTGCACCATCTTCTGTATTTATTATGCTACCTCGCTAGATGTCTAGGTCACCCTTACTTGGGTATGATGCAGTCTTGTGGATGCATCCTTTTTGGCATTTTGCTTCCAGTCATTTTATACCATATTGTGCGTATCATTAAAGCTATCTTTGAGCTAGAGGACTAGTTATTTTTGCTGAGGGTTTGGGCCTGGATATATGCTGCTATTACTATCTTCACCACCACCATCATATGACCAGACAGATATCCGAGGGTTTAGGGTTAGATGATAAAGCAAATAATATTACATCTTATATTATTTGTATTAGCATCTAGTACTCTATTTGTATATATTCTGATGATGTATATTATGTATGGATGGATGGTTAGCACTATGATGCTTATGTTATCTATGATATTAGTGTGTTATTATGTTATTATCTTGCCATCTTGAGTTAAAATGTAATGTGAATGTATGAGATTGATTAATGATGAGTGGCATAGAAATTGTAAGGGAGATATTATTCAAGTGATGTTACTTCAGTAATTAATTTGAGGTAATTCCAAATGGAAAAGTATCCAAGTTAAGAACGAAGATTTTTTAATTTGTATAGGTTTTGATATCATATTAAGTGTATGTATTATAACCTTGAAAGCTCATTAAGCGTGTGAAGAATTTATTAACTAATATTACTATGTATAATTGAGTATTAGTAGTTAATTAAAGGATAAGGTGTGACATTTTAAATTTCTGCAACAACACCTTTTGAATTTCTGCAAAATAATCCAACACAACAACCACCATAATACATTCTTCTCATATTTTTTGTTAAATTAAACTGTTAAAAAATAATCAATAAAAAAAATTAAACACCTGCACAAAAGGCACGAGGAAAGCTGCCTTCAACAAGAACACACTTAACATTAGGATTCGATTCCCATTCATCAAGATAACTTTTATACTTAACATCCATATTTGCATCAATCAATCAATCAATTAATTAAGAAAAAAACTTGAAGAATAAGAAGAAATGTGAGGCGTTTACCTAAGTTCATGGCGTTGAGAGCTTTAGGACGATCAAGAGTGATGACAACGACATCATTTAGATGAACATTTCCTTTAACAAAATCATCAGCAGAAGAAGACGAGGACATGGTGGTGAAGGTTTGATATAAAACAGAGGATTTGTGAAAGTTGCTAAAGGAATTATTTAGCAGTTGGTGTAGGTGTGAATGATGATGATAGATTTTGCAGTGATTAGTGGAAATAAATTTTGACTTCTAAATGAGTCCAGATGTTGAGACCAAGCTTCTCATTTCTCATGAAAACTAAAGATTGCTTCGAGTGTGACTCATTTTTTCTGGAGTTACAGATCGGTTCATCCAAATTGAAAGTACCGCCAAAAAACGATGTTCATCAGCTTAGTTGGATTTCTGTGTTGCCTTGCTTTTTTCACATGGTAGGAAAAAGGCATCACAAAAACGGTGTCGTTTCAAACAGGTCATCAATTCCTATCCACCTTAACATACTAGGACTAACGCTGATATTTTTAAAAAGTTATATGACTCAATTGTTAAAGAATTAGCTTATAGGACTAAATTATGAAAATCACTAAACTTTTAGGATTGTTGGTGTAATTATCCCTAATTATAATTTTTTCACCAAAAATTAATGATATAGCTCTATTCAAAACCTATTTACTTTCGTGTTTTCATTTTTAATAAGTAAACATATTTTACAAATTTTCTATAAAAATGAAAAGTTTTTATTTTCTTTGAAAATTGAAAAATGAAAACAAAAAATAATTCTCTGAAAGTAAGTACACCCTAAAGGTTCGATTTTAATCTCTCCTTTCCTTTGCTTAAAAAAAATTGTAATGCATTTACCTAAAGCTATAATGTTAGATAAAATAAAACATTATGATTTAATTAGTATAGCTAAATGTAAATTTTATAAATTTATATTATCATTGATTAATCAATTCTATACTTAAATTCTTATTTTGATTATATATATATTAAGTTTGTAATTTTCATTAGTTTTAAATAATTTCTAAAAATTTGCAAATAAAAATTATAAAATTTTCAGCAAAATAAAATGTAATAAAAATTGGTAAAAGTAAAAAAATATAACTAAATAGATATGCATTAAATTAAACATTTGAATATACAACTAATTAATCAATAAAAATTTAAGTATTAATGAGAAAGACCACCAGCTTGGTGGCCTAGTGGTAAGCTTGCAGTATGCAATCTTAAAGGTGGGGAGTTCGATTCCCACCTTCCACCAATTCCAAGGATTTGTTTCCTTGGTGCCCTGTCTGTGTAAGGTTAACACCGACTAACACTCTTTCTGTGTGGAGTTTAACACTAGATATCCGCAGTAGTAGAGCGGAGTTTAATTCTCCTTCCCCCCGCTCTCTCAGGAGCCTTCGGGGCTTAAAACCGAGTCGTCCACGAAGTGATATTGGTAAAAAAAAAAAAATATTAATGAAAAAGTAATTTAACGATTATTACCCTTCCTCCAGGCTCTATGACAATCTCTCTCTCTCTCTCTCTCTATATATATATATATATATATATATATATATATATATATATATAATATGTTGAAAAAAAAGTATTTTAGTAAAATTTCGAAATTTAGGAAAAATATTATCTACAAACTCAATGTGTAGCTTGAAGCTAAAAAGCTTGAGCCAGAGAGATAGTGCATAAATAAACAGAAACAAACAATAATTAAGAAACAAAAAAATAAAAAGGGTCTATTTCCATGGTGGGGGAGAGAGAAAAAGACAATAGAGAGTGGTGTTCACGTGGGACGAGAGGGGTGCGGGAAATAAGGAAAAGGCGTGGAAGAAAACTCCCCTTGCCTCCCTTCTCCTCTAGCTCACGTGGACCAACATGTCTTGCCTGGAGACACGTGCCCTCACACCCCCCGTACCCTTCCTCCATGGTCCCCCACTTGTTCCTCTCTGGGCCCCCACCTCCTCACATCTCCAACAACACAGTCGTGCGTGTCATCTTGTCTCTCCACGCCCCGACCACGCAATTCTTCACAATCATTTGATCTCCTCTTTCATTATTCATCCCTCTTACTCCCCACTCTCTCTTCTCGCGCGTTTCTGTTACTCCCCCCATAAATTTTCTCCAAAATGACGATTGTGTCCCCAAGTATAATGATCTAATCATTAATTTGCCTAATTATGAACCAAACTTAGCATGCTTTAATCATTGACAAAGTTTTTGGTTATTATTACAAATTAAAATCTTCTCTCTAACACTCAATTTTTTGGGGGTTCTTGTCGGGTCTTTTTATAAAATAAGGTAGATTTTGAAAGAAATAAATGGTACTATTATCATTAGGTTAGGAATGTGTCATTCAATTGTAGGGTCCCATTTGCTACAACTATTTTCCATTGACCATGAATGAGCCTATATAAAGGTAGTGTAATTTTCCTCAATTATGCAAACCATATAATGTGAATTCTTTCTATTTCAATTCCATTAAAAAAGAAAAGAAAAAAAAAAGAAAAATCGTCTTCCTGCCCCATCAAGGATTCACACCAAATCTAAACTTCAAATTGAATTTGACTATGAATGATAGATAATTATGTCCATTTGAATTTTATGTGTTTTATTGATTGGTTGGTATTTATATTTTTTATCATTTCATCTTAATAAGATATTAAGATGCCAAAGTCAGATTTTCAATTAATTTTATATTTTAATCAAATGTAATTCTATGTTTTTATGATGTAATTAATACGTTGAATAATTTATTGGCACTAGATAGTTTAACATTATAACACATAAAATAAAAATGACATATTAAAAATTTTATTTTGGTGATGGACTTCTTTCTCTATTAGTGTGAGGTTTCGAGTTCAAGATTTCGCACCAATAATTTAAGCTATCTATTTTTTTTCAAGTACTAAATAAGATTACATAAATTAAAAAAAAAACATAACTAAGATTTTATTTTGATGATGGAAGTTTTTTTTTTTATTTATCAATGTGGAATTTAAAATTTAAAAATTTATGTCTCCCATAAGTAGTTGAAGTGACAAAAAGTGTAAACATATTAAAATGTAGAAATCATGATTCGATCATCCGCCTCCTAACTCTTTCATTATGGTAGAAAATTAAACCAATTCAATCAGTTTTAAAAAAAAATCAAATATTTACACCAATAATTTATGTGATTTATTATCTTAAACTACTAAATGAGGTCATTTGAACTTTCTTTTTTTTTTTTTTTTCACATTATAAGGGTTAGTATGGTTAATAGTGTTTGTATTGGAGAATTTTACCACATAAAGTGAGGAAGGGATAAATCCATCGTGCAACCCTCAATAATCCTACAGAAGACACGATCACTGGACAACCCAGTGGCATTTGAACTTCACCTTATTCTATATAAAAGAAAAGTATAATAATATATCCATACAAAAAATAAATCTCTTTTTTCTCAAAAAGAAACTAGGAAATGACACATGAAAGCAAAATAATTACATGAAAGAAAAAGATGTACTATACATGCTTGAATGGTAAAAAAGGGTGATCATTTCTATTTTGACTTTGCTAGAGTTTTAGACAAATGAAAGTGAGCACTTTATAGGGAATAGGATATATATATATATATGAAACCATCAATTATTGTATGCACAAGGAAGAGGAGATGCTTCTCATCTAAAGTCCCACTTACTAATTACTAGCGCCTCATTTGTGTTTCTAATAATTACCGCATGCCACTCGTTAGTACTACTTTGTGTTATATTGAATGAATTGTAGGGCACACCTTAACCCAAGGGACAAAATCAATTATTGGTGCTTACATTTCTTATGTCCTATTTCACCCCAACCTATTCCCCTACTCACACTTTTGAGGCCCCATATATACATCTTGCCCTTTGCTTGTGCTGTTGTGTTTGGGTCATTTTGTAAAAAACAAATTTATTTTTTTTACACAAAAATTATATATTCAATATCTTTTATATGTAAATAGTTACTTATTATATTAGAGGGGTATACATATCCTTCAAGGTATCTTATAAATCTCCATACTGTTTGTAGAGTAATTTAAATTTTCTTGATCTATCAATGGGTGAATAAAAAAATTTCGAAAAAAATATAACTTAATAATTTTTTTTTTCCAAATAGCAGTTTTTTTCTAGAAATAAAGAAGAAATATTGTGCAAAGAAAGTAATAACAATAATGCTAAAACTTTAATTTTTTTTCTTTGTTTAGCTAATATTACATTTTGGCTCGATTTCAATGATGCAGTCAAAATAAACCCAACTTCTCCATCTTTAAAAAAAAAAAAAAAAAACCAATCACAATTAATTATTGTAGCACACGCACCATGATGAGCAAGTGAAGTTAATTATACAAACACTCAAGTGAATAATGGAGTATGATAAGTTATGATGTGATGATGATGATTATCATGATAACAGACAAAATGTCGGGTGATGATTGTGAGTGTCCCCACAGATTAGTGATTAGTGTCCCACGTGTTTCCCTTTTTTTTTTTTATTATTATAATACTATAACAAGACGATGACAATTTCTTATCATGGGCCTAATATATGATATGAGTTAACAATTTTTTTTTTATTTAAAATAATGAAAATGAGTTGGCCGTACGAGGCTCAATCACCATGTGATGTGCACGTGAAGTTGGCCCCTTGACCATTGCAAAGGGTGGTTGTTAGGTCTGCTGCCATATCTTTCTTCATGGGTCATGGGTCATGGGTCATGAGTCATGACTTCTGCTTCATCTTCATCTTCCATTGCTTGCTTGCTTGCCCATGTTATCCATCTTTTCTAGTTTTATTTTGTTCTCTTTCTCCAAAAATCAAAACAAGTTGTACTAAATTCATATCTTTATATGGGTCCATTTTTGCATCTATTGTTCCCTTGTTGTGTTTCACACCTTCTTCAATTTTAATTGATTTTTCATGCATTTGCATGTTTAAGAAACCAATTTGTCACATCTTAAGACCCATGCATGAAGGTTCCTTTTCTAGAGAATAGCATAAATAAATATTTTGTAATTTAAGTATATTATTGTTAAGATTTTATGACTTCTATAATATTTTAAATATTTTATGATTTTATGTGAATATTATTTAAATATAAAATTTATCACATACAATAACTTTTTAGATTCGTACTGTGATTATTTTTATCATTTGATCTTCAACTAATAAATTAACTAATTAACCACTAATATGTCGACTTTATAAAATTGATATGTACTAAATTTTTATTTTTAATGTGAACAAAATCTGACCGACATTTGAACTAATTTATAGTATAAAGATGATAAATTCAGAAACAAACTCCAACTTCCATAGTTTATAAAAATTTAAGCTATAGCATATGATATTTTGAGGAATAGAATTAGAATGTATAACAATATATATAATCAATGAAGTTTGCTTTACATAATCACCGAAAACACTTCAACCACCTTTATAACTTGAAAGCAACAATAAAGTTTCAAAAAATTGCAAGAGAATTTAAAGAAGTTAAAGAAAAATTGAAGAAGATCCAAAATGAAAATGAATAGAGCTGACAATAATAATATGGGAGAAAGGGAAGTGAATGATTGGAAATGAAGTGGGATTATCCGACAGTCCTATCAAGGGACCCGTCACCTTAATTTCCCCACTTCAAAAAACTCCAAATGATTAGTACGAGAACTATTCTTCATGTGAATCTCACGTGAATCCGGACCCTCCCCTTTGTGTGTTTCACATCACACAAATGACCCAATTTCTCCAATTTTTTCTTTTCATTTATTAGAGTTGCATGCAATTCCAATAAGGTTCAAATCATTTTTGGTCTTAGTTATTATCAAGAGTTTCAGGTCTTTTATTTTGTGGGTCCTTTTTGTTTATTTTTTTTTTTTGGGTGCACAGCTCTTATTTTGATTAGACTTCTCATTGTGTTGGTCATGTCCTCTGATCATTACAAGAGAATCTTTAAGCCTCTCTCTTTTTCTTTGATCATCTTTTGCAACTTGTTTGTTGTTGCCCACCAACCGTATTTTCTGTCACTTTGATTGAATGGCCCTTTATGTCTTTTGCTCTAATGTTAAAATTAACCTTGATTAATACATATATCCACCACAAAAATCTACTATATATATGCTAAGTTTTTAACTCGAATTTTGTTAATCGAGTTTTGAGATTTTTCTTAAGTTTTAATTATAGTAGTATTGATTTAACATATCAATTTAATATGTTATTTATTAATAAAATTAAAAAATTTCGATAAATATCCATGAAAGAATAAGTTAATAGTCACTTTTTTCTGAAATGTATCATTTAAATTTTACCGTTGTTAATTTATGGAATTGTTTTATATTTATTTTCAAAGGAGAGTATTGTTCCCTTATTATGCTATTTATTGATGCTTAGATCATCCGATCTCTTTATTAATAAAATATTTAATAAATATTTTTTTATGTTTTATAATATAATGTTTATATATAATAAGATGTAAAAATATCATAAAAAGAAAGAACAAAGAAGGAGAAAGCAGGTACAAATTGTTTCCTCATTTATAGTCATCAATAATAAGACCCAACGAATATATCTGGACCCTAAGCAATCTATTATTAGTTGTATATGGATACAATTATTAGAAAAATGTATTATATTAATACAACTTTTGGAGTTGGTCCAAATTTACAACAAAACCACAAGTTATGGAGAATTAGTAAAGCTTTCACTAATAGGTCAAAAACTATCTTTCTTTCGTTGTACTACTTTTAATTTAAGAAACATCAATGGGAAGGGAATGGAAGGTTTTTTAAAGATAAGTGAAGGAAGAGGAGGGGAAGGGAATAAAAACTATAGATATTGTTGTGTTTGGTAACTTAATAAAGGAAAAAAAAGAAGAAATATTTGAAAATGAAATATAATTTTAAATTACAATATATTTTAAAGTTGAAATATTTTACACCACAATTGGAGTGTAATCAATTTCACATCCTACAAAGGGAATGAGGGGAATAATTCTCCTTCAATTTTCTTTCTCTTCTATTAACTTTTAATAGCCAAATAACCTAAAATCTAATTCCCCTCCTATTATCTTCTCTTTCCTTTATATTCTTTTCAATCCATGCGTAGTGTTGATTTATTACAAGTATGATTTTAATTTATTTATCTGCTTCTCACAAGCCAAGAAGAGAAATATTAGTGAATGAAGAAAGAGTCCCACCTGCATTTATTTTTAAAAAGAGATAGAGAAACAAAGTAAGAATTTTTATATGTAATTTTCTTTAGATATCTGATAATTAGAACTCTAACTAATTTAAATCAAGTGGTGATTTAGAAAGGAACAAAACTCTTACAACATTTATTTTTCATATATAAAATTTGATGATTTCTAAAACTTTATTTTTAAAAAATTAATTTTTTTATACTTTAATGAACATAAATTAATAATAAAGTGAGAATCTTAATAATTTAGAAATGAAGCTCATTGTTTTGAATTTAATTTCACTTCAGCTAATTTGTCTTTCCCAATGTTGCATTTTTAGATCTTAATATGTTTTTTTAGTGAAAGTTCTTTTGAACACCTTTTCTATATATATATATATATGTGTGTGTGAAAATAAAGATGACAACTTAGCCAATGTCTTTCTACATATTAAGAAACTAAAAGATGTAAAGATGTCTTACTCATTCACAATCCTACAATTTATTTGATTATTCACTCAAAATAGTGTAGTACAAAGCCACATGATAACATGCCCAGGAAGTTGGCTTTGGCAGTTAAGAACTTAATATATTAAAATATGACTTTTTCCATTCAATGAAAATTTATTTTGATTATAATATGAAAATTGTTAAAATATGAATTATTTTATGCGTAAATATATATATATATATATATATATATATATAGTATTTTATGCGAAATCTAAATCATAAAAAATATCTCATAATTTTAATTGGATTATAAAGTATTTAAATTGTGTTTAAATTTCTCTTTTAATGCTCAACACGATTAATCTTTTTAAAAAATGAGAAATCATTTTACTTCATTTAACATGGATATTATATCATTAACTATGCAAATTATATGTAAATTATGCTCTAATCATATTTCATATGGTATGAATATAAGTTAATACATGGAGATTCTTTTGGATGCATAGGAAACACACAAATGAATAAGAATAATATGGGAGAAACTATAAATTAAGGCTTTCCTTGGTGGAGAATATGGAGAAAGCCATTAAAAAAAAGTAAATTTTAAATAGTGCTTTTTAATAAAGTTTGGTGTTATTAACAAGCTTTTTAATAGTATTTAACTATTTATACAACAAAACAATAGAAATAAAAAAAAAATATTGATTGATATGACCAGGAGATCTTTTACCATATTGCAAACATATCTGCCCAAGATAACAAAAACAACAAAATATGTTTTTATCTACAACATTTTGATGTGGGATGTGACTCTATTTCATGTGTGATAGATGCCCACAATCACTATTATCTTGAAATATTTGTATTCTTTTATTGTCCATTTTAGTAACAATCAATAGCCAAACTATTCCATTTCTATATGGTCCATTCATTTGTTCATGAGTAGACAATTATCTACTTGCATTTAAATAGAATAATGAACTCCATAAGCTTGAGAATGGAATTCTATTTAGTTGATGAAAGTTGTTAGAAACTAGCTAATGGGATTTTTTAGAGTTTAGTTGTTGTATGAATTATTATTTATTTATTTATTTCAAATTTATGAAATGAATAATGTTAATCACATATAGTATGTTTGGTGTATCAATGAAAAGAATATAGGAATCAAATATTTTGGAGTTAAAATTCCTCATTCTATAATTAATCATTTGTACAACTAAGATTAATGTATCTTTTTATTTTATTCTTATCAAAAATAAAATATTTAGACCACTGTTATGGTATTTATAAAGGAGGAATATTCTTTTTTTTTTTCTAATTTAGCTATGATTTAATTTTTTTTAGTATAGCATTTTTAAATGTATATTATTTATAAAAGTTAATATATAAATGAAAAATTTGTAGTTTTTTTAAAGAAAATGATAATTACAATGTAATGTGCAAATCAATCTACTGTTTTACTGCACTATTTGAGATGCCAACATGAAATTTCAATTTCATTCTATAATTTTTCAAAAAAAGAAAAACACTACTGAGCAATTAAAATTTCAAAAAAATTCTTTGCCTTTAAATGTATTACATTTGACATCAGATTTATTATCTATATTTTAAATATTTTACATTTAATTTAAAAATAAAAAATATATTTATATTATAAATATGAAAATATATACTATATTATAAGAATTTTTTGAAAAAAAAAAAATTGTACAAGAAGGGCTCCTAGAGGCTAGAAGCAACTTGAGTCTTGAGCCTCCATTATTAGCGCTCATGTGGTTCTGACGTGGCGCACCGTCCCTTACCCCTTGTACACCACAAAGACAGCAAAGCACACGTGTAACCTTGAAACCCGCACGTGCATTTGAGTCAAAGTTACCCTGTCTTTGCGATCTGGTCAACGGTCAAAACACCCTAATCATTTCTCTCTTTTACTTTTAATTTTTTAATGTGCCAATTATACCCTCCCTTCCCTCTTCCCCAAAAGCACCTTCCTCCTCACCTTCGCAACCGGCACAATCGGTGACCTGGCATGTACGGGTCTCCTGCATTTTTCACCGTCCGATGATTAATCAAACAATGCCAACCGTTGATGGGTTGATTTGCCGCACGTGCATGTGTAACCATTATCAAGAAAGGCCAGCTTTGCTTAGATTTATGCTTTGAAAAGTGGGTCCTTGATTTCCACTATACCATGTGACCGGCTGAGCTGGTAACCATGTGATTAACGGTTAACCAATGTTTGTTAAGCACTAATAGTTGGATTGCACGTGCATTTTGCATTGAATTAATATAATATAATTTTATTGGACATTCATACAATCATACCCATAGTTAATTAAACCCCAAATAATGTTTTCACGTGCGGATGGAGGAGGGCATTATTGGAATAGAAAACGGTATTTGTATAAGTTTTAGGATATTGTTTTGAGAGTATGTTTGGTTGGTAGACATAATATAATGCCATATCATAATTTAATCATTTAGAATGATAACCCTAATTATATTACAATATATATATATGACACTAATCATGCCATTGCTTCACAATGATGAAAGTTGTATCCATCAAATGTATATATTAATCATACGATGATTATATTTTTTAGTACATTAATACCCATTTAAGTTATATATATATATATATATATATATATATATATATATAAATTGTAAATCTAGAGAACACCACATCCTAGAATTTAATAATGACACTAATTAGTTGCTAATTAACCACCATGTCTGTCAAAGTTTAAATTCTAAAACCATGTTATAAGATAAATATTATTTATTTAATATATGTTATATTATTAATATCAATAACTAATTATATATTGTTGATTTGCTGCTAGTTAATTGTGGTTTAATTAAACTGAGAGAAATACTAACAACACTTACTAATTACTATTTTTACCTATAGGAATCATAGAGATTTTAAACTTAAAAGCTTTATATTCATTATCCACCAATAGTAATATTAGTTTATCTCTTTTATAATGAGTGGCAAAAAAAATGACTAATTTTTATTATGTAATCCATTATCTAGTAACTAAATATTTGATAAATCAAATAAACAACTACCATATTATTAGTCAAATTAAATTAAATTGTTATGGAAAAGGTATTTTATAATATCACTTGACAACTAAATTAAAATAAACTCAAGAATAAATAATGTCACTATTAATGATTATTTGGGCCAACAACAAAATTTAATTGCTTGGTTGTAAGCATGGAGGAGTAACCATGTGTTGATTATATAATATATACACCATATTTTCGTAGCTTCCTAGTAAGCATATATAAATATATATTATATGTTCCCTGTACATTGGAATTAATTAATTAATTAATTAACTAATATTATAGAGCTTAATTTGGCATGAACGTGGTCTACTAGTATTAGAAAATTAAGGAGACATGTTAAGCTGGCATGAAGCCTTTTTGCTCTATATAGCATTGGAAAATCAACTCAACTTGACAGACCATATCATGGATACTTAGGGTTGGTGTACAAAATCTTATGCCCTGTTTATTACTTTAATAATACTTCTTCTTCATCATCATCATATACCCACTTCAAAAAATAAAAAATACATCATTATATACCGTAAACATAAAATCGCATCTTATTTTGAATTAATGATTCTCCTTTTGTTTTATTTAATTATCATATATATTCTCTCTCACAAATGACTTTGTAAAAGCTATATATATATATATACATATAGTTCGTATAGCTTGATCAACTTGCCAAATCGGATCTGAACTAAACCATATCAACTCATAAATTAACTCATTTAAATTAAACTGTTTATATACATCAACTGTATATAGCTACAATAAAAAGAAGGCGTAATATGATAAATTCAAATAAATTTTAGAATGCTACTATATAAATAATGAGATAGTATGTAAATCTGAAAAAAAAATATTAATATTTATTGGCTCAAATGATAAATAAATTTGATTTTTTCCGAATAAGGTATGAAGTTCGATTTTTATATAAAAAAATATAAATTAAAATAATTTTACCCCTTTATGATGTGCACGGATCAACTCTATTCAAATTTAGTTAAGATTATTATACTTACAAAATACCATATATAATCATACCAAGAAAAAATCAACTTTATCCATTTCCTCATTGGTTTATTTATCTTGAATATAATGCTTTTGAAAGAAACAAATAGTCATTTCACCCATTAAAACAGTTGAAGTATGGTGTTAAATTCAGTATATGCTCATGGCATAAAACCTTTGTGCATGATCTCTAACAATGAATTTATTAGGTGAAACCCATGTTATAACATGGTCTTAAAGATCTTTTGGCCTCTCCAAGTGATCCTATTTCATTCAAAAGTATTAATCAATTTTATAGGATTTGAACTTTAGGTTAGAAAATAACAAAGGAGTATATTTGGGATTTGTCCTGTCATCGTCTATACAACACCAACTTTATCTCATTTGTATTTGTTTCATTGGATTCTAACATATTTCTTTATGTTTGAATGTTCCAATTCCAAACATAAGTCTTTTATATTATATTCTGTAGTTATTTTGATTATATAAAATTTTGGAGCATCCAAATCTGCTTATGCACATTTGAATTAAAATGCACTTACGGTTTTAGCCTGACGGGATTTCAACTTGAGTGCTCATTTATGCTTAATTGTATATATTTTTTCTTTCTCGGTAGATCTCATGAAAAATAATAGAAAAATATTTGAAAAAAATCAAATTCAAGTTTCATTATTTATGATTCAAAATAACTTGTGAAAAATAAAATAAAATTCTTATTTACATTCAGAATGTTATATTCAATATCTAATTGTTTGCACTATATTTTTAATTTTCTTGAAAGTACAATATTCACATATGATACAGACCCAAATTAATTAATTATTGAGATGACAGAATATGGTGAACTAATGGAAGAGATATTGATGGTGATGGATAAACAGTTGTTAGAGCATCATAGTAGAGGAAGCTATCTAGTGAGAATGTAATTTAATAGAGCTCTAGTAGGGGAGCTACTACTAATTACAACATCAAGTGGAGAAATTGAAGGAAAAACGTGAAGAGTAGAGAAGTGGAGTTGTGTAGTTCGGGAACCTCTACTCAGTGGGAACGTGCATAGTGGGGAACTAAATAGCAGTTATTACGGAAATTGATAAATGAAGCTTTTCTACCTGCAAAGAGCCAATCTACATAGAACAATAGCTAAATCATTCAAAACTACGGACAATCAACTTCAACAACAAAACCTTCAACAATCAACAAGTTTTTTATTTGATTTTCTATATATTTCAATTCCATGATTATATTCATGTATATTCAAACTTTTATTCGTTCAATGAAGATCTCCAATGTTCAACAATTCTCCAGTTTTTTTATTTCAATTTACTTAAAATTTTAATTTTTATTTCCTTTATTGGCATTTTCATTGTTAAATTTGGCTATCTCATTTGCAACTAATTTAAGAACTCCAAATAAATTTAGGTCCCTTAACTTATCTAAAATAATCTAATAGAGGTCAGTTCTCTAAAGTTGGTGAACCTCAAATCACCCGGCATGCACGCTTATAATTCATTGTAGTCAAGGGCTAGAGACCAACAATAATGCATAGATGTTTTACATTTGATCAATAGATAAACGAAATATATATATATATATAAGATTTTTGTCTACTTTGAATATATTTCCCCAGATAGTTAGATTTGTGTACTAAGGTCTTACTTGGTTGGAGGTAATGGGCCTTGGAATGCTCATTACATTCCGTAGTTCATTATCATACTTGGTAGAGGAAATTTTTTTTATTCCAGCGTAATGGACATTATAAAGGGAATCCCCATTACTTTCAAAGTTGTATTTGGCATTCCACAAAAAATCTGTGTATTCCTCATTACAATACATTCTTTATTTTAATTTTTTTAATTTATTTTTTTACTGTTCATCTTAAATTTTTTCTTTTTTTTTTATTTTCTCTTATTTTTATACTCTTTTTTTCTTTTTCTATTTTTTAATTTTATTTTTTCTTTATTTGTTCATTTCTCTTTTTTCTTTTTTATTTTCTCTTTATTTTTTCCCATCTCTCTTTTTTTATTTTATTTTCCCTTTTTCATGTGACCATTGTAATGTAAACATTTTTTTTTTAAAATTATCATTGATAATTTTTTTTTAAAAAAAATTTATTACATTACATTACATGAAAATAGTATAACCAAACATAAGAATGTAATACTCATTACATTACATTTGTTTTAAAGTTCATGTAACCAAGTATGATAATAGAATGATAAATACATTTCATTTCATTACATTCTCAATTTTATTACTTTACTAATTACATTTCATTCCATTACCGCCAAGCAATCAAGACCTTAAGGCCTTGCTTGGTTGGTGGTAATGGAATGAAATGTAATGAGTAAAGTAATGGAATTAAGAATGCAATGAAATGGAATGTATTTACATTCCATTACCATGCTTGGTTACATGAGTTTTAAAATAAATGTAACGTAATGAGTATTAAATTCTTATACTTGGTTATACTATTTTCATATAATGGGAGGATGAGAAAAAATAAAGAGAAAATTAATAGAAAGAAAGAAAAAAGATAGATAAAAAAATAAAGAGAAAATAAAAATAAAAAAATAGGAAAAGAAAAAAAGAGTATAAGAAAAAATAAAAGAAAATAAAAATAAAAATAAAAATAAAAATAAAAAGAGGAATAGTAAAAAAATAAATAAAAAATAAAAATAAAAAATGGGACATGTAATGAGGAATATATAGATTTTTTAAAAATTGTCAAATACAGCTTTAATTACTTATGTAATTTCCATTACATTGAAATAAAAAAAATTTATCTACCAAGCATAATAATGAATTATGTAATATAATAGGCATTCCATTACAATGCCCATTACCTCTAACCAAGTAAGGCCTAAAAGTGTTTGATAAAAATTAGAGAAAAGTACATTTTTGTACCCCGTGGTTTCAAGTTTTTACACATCTAACCCTGTGGTTTTTTTAGTGACATTTAAAGGTATGTGGTTTCATTTTACTTGCATTTTAGTATCATGCTTAGTAATATTATTAAAAATATATCATGTAATGATAAAATAATATAAATATTTAATAGTTAAATTATTTACTACGTAGTATATGTCACGCCTTAACCTCAAATTCTCCATTATCAACAGTAATTATTCTCTTAATCCATTTTATTGAGCTTTTAAGGTTATAATTAACACTTAATCATATTCTGAAATCCGAACAGATTTAAAACTTTTCTTATTAAGACATCATCAATCATCATTTTGTATCATGCATCCCACAT